>JACEFZ010026007.1:0-102500 GCA_014155875.1 Cepaea nemoralis | reverse complement strand
GAGCCCTCTGAAAGACAGTGAATCCACTGATAGACAATGAATCCTCTGAAAGACAGTGAATCCTCTGAATAATAGAGAATCATTTGAAAGAAAGTGAATCAAATGAAAGACAGAGTGAAACCTCTGTAAGACAGAGTGGATCCACTGCAAGACTGAGTGAATCAAACAAAGACTGGATGAATCCTCCGAAAGACAGTGAATCCTCTAAAAGACAGTGAATTCTATAAAAGACAGTGAATCCTCTAAAAGACAGTGAATCCTATAAAAGACAGTGAATCTGCTTAAAGACTCTTTAAGTCCGATGCATTCGCATTAGGTGGTCTAAGTCCTGAAACGGGTTAGACTGTCGGATGCGTTGCCAAAGTACCATATCCAAGAGGTATGCAGGTATGCTTCGTGCAGACTGGCATGCTTCAATTTAGAAATCTAAGACAGGGAGCATTGATTGGATCTTTTCCCCAGGGTATGCTGGTATGTTGAGGAATGAGCAGGCAGATTAACTGGCTGGATCAGCATCACTGGGCGGACTATTGGTGCACGATAAGATAGACGTGGTCTGGGCCCTGTAGAATCATGAGTATAGTGTAGAAAAACAGATACGTCATCTTTGCCTGGAGAGAATGATGCAGCAGGGGTAACCTGAGGATTTGGCAGACTCAGTTCTCCGAGGAAAGGCCAGAGGGACACATAATCAGATTGCAACCGGCACCAGTAGTAGTGGGACTCTTTGCTGGCTGTTGAAGATGAGGCCAGAACATTATGAGAATGTCTAGAGTGCTGTAATGTTGGTTCTCAACTCGTTTCCGCGGGTCCACAGACCCGGCCGACATTCTGCCTTTCTTATCGCTCGGCTCTCACACACTATTTCATTCATGCATCACTAAAGGAGCTCATCTTTAGACAGCAACGACAACAATAGAAACAAACTGGATCCTAAACGCATGGAATATGTGCAATAATCAATCATACATGATTCACTAACACTAATTTCTGACATAGCAATTATAATTAGCTACGGTAGATGCAAAGTACCACAGTTATGGGAATGTTGATTATACTAGTTGTCCTTTCAAACAATTATTATTATTATTATTATTATTATTATTATTATTATTATTATTATTATTATTATTATTATTATTATTATTAACTGAACAACCAGAATAAAAATATTAAGCGGAAAACACAAATTAAAACAAATCTATTTAGGAAGAGCTTGGACGCAAAGAACACGTGATTCCTGAGACGAATGTTGTGAACATCCTGGACTGCCAGAGTGACTTCCAGTGATTGCCTGGAGGAGACTAATGAAACTAGAACAGTGGTGCTCAACCAGTGGGGAATTCCCCCCAAGGGGGGAATTAAGATTATTTCAAGGTCGCGTTAATACAATAACAGATTACTTGATATTGTTTTTCCCTCCATACTTTAAGGTTCTGTACTTCTTGCCCTTCTGAAATTCGTTTTACAACGTAAGTAGACCCGCAAATCATGTTTTATTTAGACCTCTAGACTTTTTCTCGTATGTGTTATTAAATTTAGCTTCTATTTTTACGTATACTGTGTAAAAAAAAGGGGGGAGGGGCGGGTTATAGGGAGGAAATACGAAAAAATGGGGGGGGGGGGGAGGAGGGGATGACATCCTGAACATATGGTGAAGGGGTGCATGGGCCAAGAAAGGTTGAGAACCACTGAACTAGAACATTATATACAAAGACAAGAATGAGACAAACGGTATTTGTAGGTCAATGATGAGGGGCATTCGAAGATCAGTGGGGCAGTATGCAGGGGTAGCCGAGATAAATGATGCTAGGGTATCCGTGGCTGCTTCTGCTTCGTGCTCGAAGTTCGGGTTCGATTCTGGGTTACGTCATTCGGTTCACAAGTGCTGTTTTCTCGGAGACTCCTGGGGGTTGTCGCTAGAGCTACGGAGTTCGTGCTTTATGCGACGCTTTCTGCAGACCGCCCGACGGAAAGAGACCGAGCCATATGGGATACAACCTGGTGCAACGAATTTGATCCTCTCGCCTTTAAACGGCTTATATATGCCGAAAGAAATAATGCTTTAAGGCGAAAGAATTGAAAAATATCAGAAATAATATTTTAAGGCGAAAGAGAGGACACATGTCATCAATAGAATTGATCCTCAATAACATGGCACGAGGTCTGTGGAGAGTCATGAATGCCTACCCCACTATACATGACAATTGATGATAACGAATTCCGGCAGATTGACACTGAGCAAGTCCGAACCCCGAAGAAGACTAGCATCTGTCGGGTAGAAACGCTTTTATCCCCATAACACCAATGTTCAACACTCGGAGTAAGTTAAACATTCGTTCCTATACAAAAAAATCTAAATGTGGCATTCCTTTACCGAATGTTGCAGTCGACCCCAGTATTCATGGGCTTTTTGTGATTTTCTAGGGCAAGCAGGAGGTCAGAACGACCGAATCGATAAGAGCGCTCGTTCTTAAACATCCGGTGTGCTGATGCCTAGGTAGCGGGTTCAAGCACTACGCCGGTCAGTTGGACTGAAATGTTGACTTCCCGTCATTGACGTGTGGACGTAAATTACAGGTACCTCTGAAGTCAGAGTAGGTTCGCCTTATGGCGAGGGACACTGGTAATAAAGAAAGCTAATCCACTCACAAAAATCAGTCCAGCGCACTAGAAGTAGTTGCTTGCGTATGGACTACGATTGAGTTCAAATTGATCGAATGAAAAAAGAAAATCCTTACAGGAATTAATACCAACTTAAAGAGCATTAGAAAGAGCGCACAAAATAATTAAATATCTCTGTATCTCGCCCATACATTTGTTTTGTTTCGTGGTATCTTCTGCAATTTCAATGCTCAGAGAATGGAAATGTACACGATAATGCTAATTCATTTGATTGTGTTAAACGTTTCGTCTAACTATAAACCTACTTTTTGCTTAGTACTGAATCAGTTAATGAAGATATGTTTTCATAATTTACCGTAAACGTGTTTTCCCCAGGCCCGTCTACTGGCTGTACCCTATGGTGTACTCAGTGTTTCTGTGGATGAGCGATGAATTACGGCGATATATTTTACGCTTGCATCCTGAAGGCTTTCTTGATCGGGAGACTTACTATTAGACTCGCCATTCTACCTGGGGCCGTTATGTCAACTACGTTATGAAAATGCATCATCATCGTCACAATGAAATGTCCCGTGGAATAATGGCATGAGCGATCATGTTTCTCCGCATCTTGCGATTTTCAAACACATGTTATCATTTAATGTGCTGACGCCTTTCCGTGCCACGAGAAAAGGCTGTCGTGAATCTTCCCGCCTTGCCTTTGCCTATCACTCTTTCCATAAAGCTTTCCAGTTGTCAAAACATGCGGATTTTTCTCTTCTCATAATATAGCAAAAATGGCGTTTGGCTCTTTCTGATGTTTGTAATCAGTCGTCAGTGTACCGTAGCCCCATACAACACATCTATATTACTCATTTTGGCTGCCCATGGAGTTGTCAGCATTCTTCAGTAGAACTACGTCAGTGTGCCCTCAAATGATTGTTTTCTTAGTTTGTTTACGAACTGTCCACTATTTAATCATCATCAATGCCACGCCGGTAAGCGTGGGTGGTCATGTTTCGCCATCTCACACGATCACCAGAGTCTTAAATCAGCTCAGTGATCTTGTCTCGACTATGCCATGTGGTCAAGCCATCCAGATATTTAACTTGTTCTTTTTCCTTCAATCTTGCCAGTTGTCACCAAATTCTCCAATTTATTTCTTATCATAATGTGTCCAAACAATTGTGACTGACTATGTCTAATTTCTCTAATCAGTTTACGGGTTTCATCTGCTTCTTGTAGGACTTGTTCATTAGTTCTTCTGTTTGTCCATGATATTCTTTGCATTTCCCCCAGAAACCACATTTCCACAGTCATTAGATGTTTCTCAGTCAGTGGCGTGCAGAGAGAGGGGGGGGGGGGGTGCGGGAAGTGCGACGGCCCCGGGTATCCAGCCGGGAGAGGGGCATCCAGTTAGGGAGAGGGGCAGCACAGTGCTGTTGGAGGGGAGGAGGAATGAATGAGGTAAAGAACAATTTAGGGGCATCCAATCAAGGGGTTGGCCCCGGCATCAAAGAACCTCTGCACGCCACTGTTCTCAGCTTGTCTGCTCATTGTCCACGGTTCACATCCATACATTTATGCTTTATATTAATTTTGTTTTACTTACAATATATGTGACCATTTTTTTTAAAACTCGATTATTGAGGGTTAACGTAGAATGTTTAACTATTGTTTCGTTAATTTGAACACTTTAAAAATAATGAATATGAATTGGAGTTTAAGATCAAGAGGCAACCATGAATTGGCTGACACAGGGCTTGACCTGCGTGGTTGTGGTTCTCAACTCGGAGTCTTAAATGAAGAAGAGGAAGAGGAGGAGGCGGAAGAGGAAGAAAGACAAAACATGCGTATTATTTTATTTGAATTGTTTCATGATGTGAATAAATGTTCTGGTTACCGCAACTGGTTTGTTTTCTTTATGCAGTTGTGAAGTTTTCTGTGCGCGTGTCTGTGTGTGTGTGTGTGTGCGTGCGCGCGCGCGTGTGTGTGTTTGTGGGGGTCGATTCCATGAACAGTGTTCAATGAGTTGAGCCAAGAACCGATATCACAGCACTCGGGACATTCCGTACATGCTCCTCCTCATCTTCAACAGCCAGCGAAAAGTCCCAATACTAATGACACCAGTAGCAGTCTGATTATGTGTCCGTCTGGCCTTTCCTCGTAGTCCGTAGTGTCGGCCGGATCCTCTGGTCACTCCCTGCAGCACCATTCACTCCAGGCTGTAATGACCTAACTGGTTTTCTGCACTAAACACACGGTCCCAAAGGGCCTCCACCACATATGTCTTATCATGCACCAATACCCCATCGAGCGGTGCAGACCCAGCCAATCTCACCGCCTGCTCGTTTCCCACCACACCAGCATATCCTGGGGGAAAATCCAACATATGCTATCAATGTGTGATTGTTGAATTGAAGCCTGCCCCTCTGCCCGAAGCATGCCTGCATTGAGAAGATAGGCACTGGGAAACATTGTTCAATTGAGAAGATCAGCGGAGAAGAGGAAGACCAACATAAATGATGATGAATATTGTGATTTTGGTGTTACGAGATAGCGCATTTGATTGTAGTAGATGTTGTAGTGCATAGTATATCTTATTTCCAGAATTGATTCTAGTTTGTATTTCTTTCCTTATGATGTTGAAGCAATTGAAGATTGTACCCAGGTATTTGTATGTTTCCTTTCTTTTAATGGTCATATTATCTATTTGTAGTTGACCAGAGCTTTTAGCCATTCCTTCTCTTGAAATTACCATATATTCTGTCTTATCTTGGTTGATAACCAGCCCCATCTGTTGGGCTTTTTCCTTTAAGTGAGTCAATATTTCCAATGTATTTTGTTCATTTTCTCCTATAATATCTATATCATCTGCATAACCAAGCAGTCTGGATGTTCCTCTAATATCGCATTCCTCCTTTACCTTCCTTACAACTTTCTCTAGAGCCAGATTGAAGAATAGCGGCGATAGTGCATCACCCTGTTTCAAGCCAGATGTTATTTGGAAAGGGTCTGATTTCCTGCCTTTATATGTTACAATATTATAAGTATCTTCCATGCATAGTCTGGTCATGTTGATTAACTTCCTTGATATTCAAAATTCCTGCATAGCATTCCATAGACTATTCCTATGGACACTATCATAAGCCTTTTTTAAAATTCACAAAAATGTTATGGAGATCTCTTTTATATTCCTAATTTTTCTCGGCTATTTGTCGTAAGATACATATCTGATCTATTGTTGATTTGTTTTGTCTAAATCCCGCCTGGTAGTCACCTAATATATCTTCTGAATATGGTTTTAGTCTATTTAGTAATACTACGGATAGTATCTTATAGCTTGTGGACAGTAGTGATATTCCTCTATAATTTTCACATTGGAACTTGTCTCCTTTCTTAAAGATAGGTATAAATAATGACTCTTTCCAGTCATGGGGTAATTCTTCTGTCCTCCAGATTTTTATTATTAGTTCGTATAGCTTTAGATGTAATGCATGGCCACCTGCCTTTATAAATTCAGCAACAATTCCATCAGCCCCTGTTGCCTTATTGTTTTTAAGTCGTGTGATTACATATAGGATTTCTTCAAATGCAGGTTCTTCAATTTGTGGTTCTCATGTTAGAACCTCTTCCTGTGGGAAAGTGTTACTTGGAGCTTCACAATTTAGTAATTCAACAAAATATTCTTTCCATGTGTTGCACATTTCCTCACTGGTATTTATCATATACCCATTTTTGTCTTTTAAACCATATGTGTTGTGTTGGTGCCATCGTTTCATTGACTTCAGTTCTTTAAAAAACTTTCTGGATTCGTTTTTCTGGTGACTAGTTTCTTTGATTATATTACTTTTCTTTTTATACCGACCAATAGAAACATGTCAATTGCTACGAGAAAAAGAATGTTGAGGTGCTACATAGAGCCTGTACTTGTGTACGGATGTGAAGCGTGGATAATGAGTAGTCAACCTGAAAAAAAAAAAAAAAAAAACATCTGATGGCTGTGGAAATGTGGTTTCTGAGAAGTATGCAAAGAATACCATGGACAGACAGAAAACCAATGAGCAAGTCCTACAAGAAACAAATGAAAACCGTAAACTGATTAGAGAAATTAGACATAGACAGTCACGGTTTTTAGGCATATTATCATTGGCACCTTTCCGTCTTGACAGACGATAATTTGGTACATTGTGCTTCAAAAAGGCTTAATAACTGTCATATGGCAATAACCACGATCCATGGCGGTGGCGAGTGTGGCATCAGTGACACCTGTAGGTGTCTCCCACCGTCAGAGGCAACGCGTGGCGCCCCATGTCTACGCTAACTGACAAGGACTTATAACCCGTAACAGTTGCCTCTCGCTTTGATTCCGAGACCGGTTAAGACCAGGGATGGAGTTATTGCCTCTCCATAGCACAAAGCCTGGGCTAAAATACAGAGATCATGTGTTGCCCATGCAGCATGATCCCTCTCTCGGCGTGTCTAGTTCACTCCAGAGGAAAGGTAACACCCCTACATCTGGAACAAAATGTGTAACAAATAACAGATTTCACATTGTGTAGGTCTGTGATGTGACAGGGCTGTCACACTGTGTAGGTCTGTGATGTGACAGGGCTGTCACACTGTGTAGGTCTGTGATGTGACAGGGCTGTCACACTGTGTAGGTATGTGATGTGACAGGGCTGTCACATTGTGTAGGCCTTGATGTGACAGGGCCGTCACATTGTGTAGGTCTTAATGCACAGGGGATAGGTGGCTAGCTGTCCCCTCACTTAGTGAGACAACGAACACAAGCATCAAACCCTGGTCCGACCACGTAAATGACATTATCAGTGTAGCTCTCTATCAACCATGCTAAAGCACTCGCTAACAAACACGACCGTGTAGGAGATATCCACTGCAGCAAGACTGTATCATGGAAAGTTGGCATAACAACCTGGGAAGACTGTGATATAGCTAATACTGCCAAGAGCCATTAAACGTACTCAATAACATAATTAGATGAGGCACAAAGCTAAGACAAGTCTGTATAACAAGCAACAGCTGAGACATAAGGCAAACAACAAAGTTTGTATAACAAGTCACAGATGAGATATAACACTAAAACAGGTTTTATAACAAGTGAAACAGGTTTTATAACAAGTTACAGATAAGATATAACAATAAAACAGGTTTGTATAACATGTCACAGATAAGTTATAACACTTACACAGGTTGTATAACAAGTTACAAATAAGATATTCAGTGATACCTCAGTTTTCGTTAAAAATCTGTCCAAAACAATCGGGAATATCCGAAACCAACAAACACTGACGCAATTATTCCCATATGAATCAATGTAAATCCAACTCATCTGTTCTAGACACTCCAAAATACATACCAAAAACACATCTTATAGAGAATAAATATAGTGTTTAATACTAAAAACAATAAGAAATTAATATAAACTGAATTAAAAGACTAATGTAAAGAATACATGAACATTTAACATGGCATTTACCTTTCTGAAGACTCTTCTTGGCGTATGGAAGACGGAGAGGAGGAGAGAGAGAGGTGCAAATATCATTCTTTGGAAAGTGAATCCCTTTCCATATGGACCTTAGGTATCAGGGCACTATCTGGGGTAAATTCCCTTCTTGGTCTTTTGGCACTAGGCATGCCGACGAAATCTGAGGCAACCGACGAAAACCGAGACAAATGGTTTGCGGAAAAATCGACGAAAACCGAAACCGATGACAACTGAATTCAACGAAAACTGAGATATCACTGTAACACTACAACAGGTTTGTACAACAAGTCACAAATAAGATATAACACTAACACAGGTTTGAATAACACATTACATATACGACATAGCACTAAAGAAATTAGCATAACAAGTCACAGAAAAGGTATAATGACAGGTCGCATAACAAGTGAAAGATAAGACATAACACTAACACATAATGAGTCACCCACAAAAATATGATGCTAAATAAGTTTGCATAACAAGTCACAAGTGGGATATGATATAAACACGAGTTTGCATGACAAATAATCGGTGACATATGATGCCAAATCAAACTTACATAACAATTAACAAATGAGACATAAAACAAGCTTGTATATTGGAATAACAGATGAAACATGATAACCATAACTAGCTTGTATAATAAGTTACAGATAAGACATCAATACACACATGTATAACAAATAACAGATAAGACATGACACTCAAAAATGTATATAACAAATCACACATAAGAGATAACACGATAACAAATTTTTATAGTAAATCAGAGCTATGACACTGCAATAAGTTTGTGTAACACATCAAAGATAAGATATACCACTGAAACAAGTTTGTATAACAAGTCACAAATGAGATATGACACAAACACAAATTTGTATAACAAATAATGGGTGAGACAAAAGTAACACAAATTTGTATAATGAAATAACAGATGAGTCATGATACCATAACATGCCTGTATAGCAAGTTATAGATGAGACATGAAACTAACACAAGCTTGAATAACAAGTGACAGATGAGACATGAAACTAACACAAGCTTGTGTAACAAGTAACAGATGAGACATGCAACTAATACAAGCTTGAATAACAAGTGACAGATGAGACAAGAAACAAGCACAAGTTTGTATAACAACTCCAGGATAAGATATGACAATAAAACTAAGTTTGCATAACAAATCAGAAATAAGATATCACACTACAAATTTGTATAACACATCTAACAAATGACACCAAAGCAAGTCTGTATAAACAATCAGAGATATGACACTAAAGTAAGTTTTATAATTAATCATAGATATGACACTACAACAAGTTTGTATAACAAATCTAAGACATTTCACTACAAGTTAGTATAACAAATCTGAGATATGACACTATAAGTTTGTATAACAAATCTAAAACATGACACTACAAGTTAGTATAACAAATCTTAGATATTACACTACAACAAGTTTGTATAACAAATCAAAGACATGACACTACAACAAATCTGTATAACAAATATAAAATATGACACTATAACAAGTTTGTATAATAAATCAAAGATATGACAGTACAACAAGTTTGTATAACAAATCTAAGATATCACTATACACCAAGTTTGTATAACAAATCTAAGATATCACTATACACCAAGTTTGTATAACAAATCAAAGATATCACTATACACCAAGTTTGTATAACAAATCAAAGATATCACTATACACCAAGTTTGTATAACAAATCTAAGATATCACTATACACCAAGTTTGTATAACAAATCTAAGATATCACTATACCAAGTTTGTATAACAAATCAAAGATATCACTATACACCAAGTTTGTATAACAAATCTAAGATATCACTATACACCAAGTTTGTATAACAAATCTAAGATATCACTATACACCAAGTTTGTATAACAAATCTAAGATATCACTATACACCAAGTTTGTATAACAAATCTAAGATATCACTATACACCAAGTTTGTATAACAAATCTAAGATATCACTATACACCAAGTTTGTATAAAAAATCTAAGATATCACTATACACCAAGTTTGTATAACAAATCAAAGATATCACTACACACCAAGTTGGTATAACAAATCTAAGATATCACTATACACCAAGTTTGTATAACAAATCAAAGATATCACTATACAACAAGTTTATATAACAAATCAAAGATAAGACACTAAACTAAAACAAATCTGCATAACAGATCAAAGCTATGACAATAAAACAAAGTTTCATAACAATTCAGAAATAAAATATGACACTTAAATAATTTAAAAAGTGGTGCACCAATGCATCACAGGATGATCAACAGTGCACTGTCTCAAAAGGTATGTCTTCAGAAGTTCACTGTCTCAACAGGTAAGTCTTAAGATGTGCACTGTCTCAACAGGTAAGTCTTCAGATGTGCACTGTCTCAACAGGTGTCTTCAGACATGCACTGTCTTAACAGGTAAGTCTTCAGGGATAACGCGACAGAGGTAAGAATAGTTAAGTTGACTTCTTGAATATGCACTTTGGTACCTCTTCTTTATAACAATACAAGAGAAGAACAGTATGATATTCTATATAATAATGAAGGACTGCCAACTCTGAAGATGGAAGTTCAGAATGCTCTTAACCATATAAGAAATCTGGCAAGATCCCGGGTCCAGACAACATCCAAACAGATATTATCAATGCTTTAGAAGAATATGGAATAGACCAAGTCACCAGACTGCTGAACACAATATATGATACTGGTGATATACCTCTTAAATTATGTAATTCTATATTTATTGCAATAACCGAAGAAATCAGGAGCCTTAGAATGTGATCGACATCGAATATTAGTAAAATGAGCAACGTCACAAAGGTTTTGCTAAGAATTATCCTGCAAAGAGTTAGGAATGTTCAGTTGAGCTAAGAACCAACATTACTACATTCAGAACATTCCCAAACATGCTCCGTACCCTCCTTCAAAAACCAGCAAAGAGTCACTACTACTAATCATTCCCACCGCTATCTGATTGAAAGTTCTCCTGGTCTTCCATCTCAGTTTTGAGATTCTTCCAGCACCCCTGCAGATCCTCCGCAATATCACTCACATACAGGTTCTCTATCTGTTATCCCACCTGCTCCCACAGGTGCTCGATCACCTCTCCCTTGACAATAGGTAACCTACCACCAAGAGGTGCATTCCCTGCTAGCCTATCAGCCTGTTCATTCCCCTGCACTCTCGCATAGCCAGAGCAAAAAATCTGTACAATTCTCACAATCTGTCACCTCTGAAGCGAGGCAAGCTGAGTTAGGAAGAAAATACAAGACATACTATACTTAACTATCTCAAGCAGCTCCGACCATTTCTTCCCAATATTATTCTTTCCTGCTTCTACTTCTCTTGTCCATGTGATTTTAGATCTTCCTCTAATTCGCTTGCTCTGTGAATTCCAGACAAAGACCTTTCTAGTTACACTATTCTCAGATTTCCTCAATGTATGTCCCATCCAGCACCAGCATCTTTTCTTCAGCTTTTGTGCCACTGACATTAGTCTAGTTCTCTCCATGAGGTAATAGGGAAAACTAATCCATACAAAAAAATCTTCCAAGAACACACCCTAGTGGTAGCAACAACTTGTAGTAGTAGCACATGTATAAACTACGCTGGAGTGTTAAAGCACGTGAATAAAAAAACCCACAAAATACAAACATCTTCTCCGTGTGTTTTTAGGTCTCGCTCCATTTCTATTTCCATGTTGGTTTCATAGAAAGGACTTTCCACTTAAACTACTAACAGGTTTTCTCAACGTGTACCCTATCCAGCACCAGTATTTATTAAAACTGTCTGAGGGAAAAATGAAAGACTTGCATGCATGAGGAAGACAATGGATTATATGTGAAGATAATATGAAACAATTTACTGGAAGATGGGGGAATGTTCGACTGTGCCATCATGGACAGAAATTTCTGGATGTCCACAGCAGCTGACCTTCAGTGTGAAGATGACCATTGAGATGATCTGACCCTGGAAGAGGCTTTCCCTGGGGACTGGGCTGGAGCCTGTTGACAAAAAAACAACCTAAAGCCCATGGAGAAAACATGAGCAACCTTGGCCTAACCCCAGCCTGTCTGTAAATGCTATGCTGCATCACGACCTGGTGACATCCTACGAGGGGACTTCAAACAAAAACCCTAAATGTTTTTTTTTTTGGGTGAATATGTTCTGGAAAAGTACAGAACAAATGTATAATTTTTTTTATGTAGTCACCACTGCGTCCAATGCAAGTCCTCCAGCGCCTGATCAAAAACGGATAACAGAACGCTGGTCATCTTTGGTGCATGTCAAAAGTTGGGTGGCCATCTTTAAACTGTCCTTATGATGTCCCGTGTTTGACTGCACCATGATGTCACTGCTTAACCCCCTTGACATCCCTAACAAAAATATTCATGGATTACAAGACAATGGCATGGTTATTGTAATTTCTATAACACTTTCAAGGTTTCCATGTGAAGCCCCCTTGTAAACTGCCTCTCCACAGATGCGAAGCTCCAGTAGCAATCTTGCACATTAGTTTAGTTTAGTCGCAAGTCCTCCAAAGTCCTCGTAGGATGTCACCAGGTCACCAAGTGTAACAGGTGTGTTCACTTGAGGACTTAGAACCTGGCGAGGAGTGGGTACAAGTGCCAACAGACTTCTGCACATCCTTTTCAGTTTGCATCCAACTAGATAGAAAATGCAGACAAGAAAATCCGGCTGCTGTTGAGGCTGAAGTACAAGCGTTGATTTTCGAGGAATTCGCTAGACGGTGACGCGGTCATCTACACAGATGGGTCGGTCCGTCCACCATGTGAGAAGCTCATGGGCCTTTACAGCTCGGGCCGGAGGGAGAATTGTGAAGGAGGACTCTGGTGCTTTCACTGAAACCACAAGTAGCCTGACCATGGAAGTCATGGCAGTAAGTAAAGCAATAACATGGCTCGAGACACAGACATTAACTAGGGCTTGTTTCCTTAGCGACTCAATGAACATGATCAAGAGGATAGAGGAGGGGTCGATCCGAAGAGAATGGTTGCTGCCTCTGGAAGCGGTCTCGGCTGGCAAAGATTAGTTTCATCTTCGTGCCAGGTCATGCGGGAGTACAAGGAAATGAGCGGGCTGACAAGCTCGCAGGTGAGGCTACTGTGGAGGGCGGACGCGCCATGGACCAGGCTGACATTCTGAATGCTCTACGAGAAGTAAGACTCTTGCGTGAGCCAAGTGATGACTGTGAATCTACAACAATGGCCAGACTGCGGGAGCAGCAAATTAAAAGAGGGGTGGCCAAACAAGAACACTACGCAGGAAGCCAAAGAAGATTGATAAACCAACACAGAACTGGCGTCGTTAGCCGCTACACGCTGCGGGATTTGCTGAGGAGGGGATCCGAGCACTTATGGACTGAATGGTTCGATGTGCAACGAGGATGATCTGTCGACTAACTAACTAACTAACTTAGTTTAGTCGATGTATCAACAACATAGCAAACGGGTGTAACCCATTAAGTGATCCATTCTACTCCTAACTCAAGCCAGTGTCCGGAGAATCTCAGCTCAGTGCATGAACTCTGCAGCACTGGCGAGGATCCTGAAATACTTTGGGTAAATTTTAAACTCAAAATTTTGCCCTGGCAGCGCCATTAGGCTTCTCTTTTTCGATTTCCAACTGTCAAGGGACTTTTTGCGTGCACAACAATACACTCAGGCATCCGATCTCACTTCAGATGAGAAGTGACCAGGGGACCAGGGGAAATTATTTTACTAGAAGTCCATGTGAACAAATCCCGGCCCTCATTGGGGCTTGAACCCGAGACCTCCAGCACTCAAGGTGAACACCATACCTCAAGACCACTCAGCCCCCCCCCCCCCCCCAATATCTTGCACACTGGTAGTTTCCAAGCTTGGAGAGGGGAAGAAGAGCTCAGCAACAGTCTCATGGAGCTGATGCTGAGGTACCGGGTCGGGAAAAGAGGCTCAATACCAACCTCACACCGAAAGATGCATGGCCTTTCCAGGGCTCAAACGACCTTAACTTCAATGCATCAGACTTAAAAGTTAAAACAAGTCTTCTAAAGGATTCCCTGACCAACAAAACCTTGAAGAGGCACTATCATTTGCATTACAATAACGCAAAAATAATACATTCTTATAAATGAACCTCTTTCAAAGTGCGACCAAAAATATGCTTGCTTACATAAAAACTGACTTTTTCTAGTACATATGTAAAGTGACTTTTCTAATACATATGTAATGTGACTTTTTCTAGTACACATGTAAGGTCAGTCCTAGCCCCAAGCTATATTAACTTGTATCTATGTGAAACCACAGGACAGCACCACCTTAACATAAGAAAACATGAACGTAAAATGCCAAAAACATTATGCGATGACCAAGCAGCCACATCATGTGTTCCTTATTTTGTGACCTAAGGTCAGGATTCTAGCCAGGAATTTAACTACATATCTTGTGGATGTTCACCTTAGCAATGAGCCAAATAATACAAATTGTTAAATGTCTCCCAAGTTATGAGCCTGATGATGTGACTTGTGAATTGTCTTCTCAGTTATAAACATGACAGTACAGCTTGTTAATTTTCTTCAGTTACAAACCTGATAACATAGTTGGTGTGGATGTTCACCTTAGCAATGAGCCAAATAATACACATTGTTAAATGTCTCCCAAGTTATGAGCCTGATGATGTGACTTGTGAGTTGTCTTCTCAATTATAAACCTGACAGTACAGCTTGTTAATTTTCTTCACAGTTACAAACCTGATAACATAGTTGCAAATGTTCTCCTCAGTTATAAACCTGACAATACAGCTTGTGAATGTTTTCCTTAATTATAAACCTAAATAACACACATTGTAAATGTTTTAACTAGTTATAAACTAGATAAAAAAGCCTGTGAATGTTCTACCTAGTTATAAACCTGACAATACAATCTGTGAATGTTCTTCCTAGTTATAAACCTGATAATTTAGCTTGTGTATGTTCTACCTAGTTATAAACCTTTTAAAATAGTTTGTTCATGTTCTCTCTAGATAGAAACCTTATAATATAGTTTGTGAATATTCTCTCTAATTATGAACCTTATAATCTTGTGAATCTTCTCAATGCAGGTATGTATGTATGTGTTTATGCACATGCTGTGTACGTGTGTCTGGCTGCCTGCCTGTCTCAAAACATAGTAATATGCATTGCTTATATTCACAACATTCATTTGACAATGTTTTTTCCATATGTGAATGTAACATGCAAAATACTGAATTGATGTATGAAAGATAAGTGATTGGAAGGGCCGAATATAAGACGGGCCTGCGTGGCCAATTTGTGACCCTTTGAAAATAAAGTTTGTTCATCTGTTCATTCATTCCCCATCGTTAAGACTCTGACAATACAGCTTGTGACTCGGACGTATCCCCATCACGATGCCTCCGCTGCTTGACCAGCTTGCATGTCCACATAATAAACAGCAGTAGCATTGGCAGTAAGACCACAGCTAGCAGGGCGGCCATCACGTAAGAAATGACTAGATACCTCGCCTCTCCACTGTCTGGTTTCTTGTAGGCGCACTCACTCAAGTTTTCTGTGAGAATCATTTAGAATGTTACCAAAAGCAGACAAAATACCTCATTAACACAAGTTTAGTTTTTCTATAAACATTTATTTTCTTTTGTGTTCGCTTGCTTTGAACTCAAGTGTAGTCCACACACGTGTTACTACTTCTAGTGCACTGGACTTAATTTTGTGCATGGATTAGCTTTCCCTAGTACCATTGTCCCTCGTCATCAGGTGAACCCACTCTGATTTCATTGGTGCCCATAGTTTACATCCGCAAGTCAAGGACCAGAAGTCAACATTTTAGTCCAACTGATCGGTGTAGGAGTTGAACCTACTACCTCAGCATCAGCACACCGGATGTTTAAGAACAAGCACTCATCCTCCTAAGTGAATAATCTAGATTGTTACTCCAAGAAGTAAAAACATCTCGTTAAATCAATCAATCAATCAATCAGGTGCCGTCTCCACAATGAAGGTTGGCTGCAATTAAAACAGTGTTATAAATATTAGTCAGCGCAATGTGAATGATCTAGACTTAATCCAAGAAGTAAAAACACCTCATTAAAACAGTATGATAAACAGTAGGTGGCTTTGTGGTGAAGGAGTTATGGATGCAATTCACAATCTCGCATTTGAAATATATTTGTGGGCAATTTGGAAGCAGACCTCCTTGCGCTGATTTTCATACAATGGTATGAGTGCCAGTCGTTCAGAAAGCAATGGCAAACTACTGAACACAAACTTGCCAAGAAACCACAAACAGCCAAAATATGCTGGAGTTGACAGCAAAATCCTGTAATGGATATGCAACTAACTTTTTTTATAAATAGTAAGGAATACTTTGTGCAGCTGAATTAGAAGATTTGGCATGAGAAAGCTAAAGGCCTAAGCTCCCAAGGAACTGTCCCACTCTAACCCACTAGACCCATTCATTCATGAGGTGAATCACTCCAAAGGCCAGTGTTGAAACTATTTGATCATACCCCTACATAGGGAGGCCAGTATGGCTGAATGGATCAAAATGCGCATTCTTAAACATCTGGTGTGCTGATGCCGAGGTAAGGGGTTCAACCCCTATATCGGACAGTTGGACTAAAATGTTGACTTCTCGTCCTTGACTTGGAGATGTAAATTACAAGTACCTTTGAAGTCAGAATGGGTTCACCAGATGGCAAGGGACACTGGTAATAAGGAAATATAATCCACACGCAAAAATCAGTCCAGTGCACTAGAAGTATTGTGTATGGACTACGCTTGAGTTCAAATCGAGCGAGCGCAAATAAAGAAAACCCTACATAGTGACCTGTTCTCAGCAGCTCTCTTTACCTCAGAATAAGTTTGTGTCCCAGAAATCTTGCCTGTTTGGTGTGATGTCACTTTTCCTAGGAGGTCCTCTTTTTCTCTTGCCCTGGATTTTGCCCATCACTATTTTCAGTAACAGGCTTCCATGTGGTAAATACTCTGTTGGGGAGCAAGCATGACAGAGGGCTTCTGATCATTAGAAGTGGTTCCCCTCACCGAATGTTTCACCCCTTTACCTTCTTTAGACTCTCAGAGGGCGGACCCGTCTGGGTCGTGACTCCTGGACGTTTTCTCCTGTTGTGTGTATTCATGTGCCCAGAAGCCATTCCATCCTCTGAGGGCGAACATTGGGCACCTGATGCATCTACCAGCATTGACTCTGCACCGTAACTGGCTGTTGGGCGCAGTCTTTACTTCTGCCTTGGTGGCTCGCCATGACCTAATAAGTAGACGTCTTTGTTGCCATGTCTCATATTGTGACCAAGTGGGCAAGACTGTCATAACTAGTCATTTACTGCCAATATAGTACCTTGCGGTGTATGGCAGAGGGGTCTTTGAGCCTGAGGAATTAAGGCCGCCTGGCTAGTGCAGTCACCGCGAACTGTACAGGTTAGGATTTTCTTTTTGCCCTCAACAGAAAAAAAATCCCACACCTTACTGAGGGATCGAACCCGGGTCTCCCGAAAGAGAGTCAGGTGTTCTAGCCACTACGGCCAGGTGCTCCTCTGTGCGGCAAGACATGTCCATATTATGTACAGTCATCAATCTCATCTCATCTCATACCTCTTGTACCTTGCAGGTGTTGAGGTGATGCATAAACAGCAGGACATTGGGCTTCATATATTGAGATTCTCATGGACTCTGACATTCCCTCTAATCATCGTTTATATGGCCGGCCTCTTCTGCTTCCATTTGGTCTGTACATCATTGCTTGTTGTGGTATATTGTCAGTTGGTACCCTTTCACTTGCTGTTTTCTAATGAAATCTAGTTCTGCTATAACCCTCACTTTAGTCCTGATTTCATTTATGATTTTTTCTTCTTGATACATTGAGAATTCTTCCAGGAATCTCATTTCCATTGTTGTAATTTTTCTGTCCTCTTTTTCTGTCACTGTCCAGGTTTGGATTAGTAGCTAAAATTGGTAGAAAGATTGTGTTGTAGAGTGTTGTTTTAGTATCTACTGATACATGTCTGTTCTTTAGTATTTAGCCAGTTGTCCAATGAGTTGGTTTGCTTATTGCATCTATTTTCGATTTCGTGATTTACTGCACTAAAACGTCAAATACTGTACTTGTTTATTATGTGTTGTTATTTGTTAACTCTGGATTTGTCTCTTCACTAAACCATCATCATCACGTGCCATGTCAACTGGTGTAGGCAGATCTCAATCTTTGGTGTTGTGGGTAGACTGATGATGATATTCCTCAGCATCACTTGTCTTAGTCTACCCTGATCCTTTTAGCCATCACAATGTTTTTCAACGCCTCTCTTCTCATTATATAGCCAAAGAATGTTGCTTGTCTCTTTCTTACAGTTGTATATAATGTTCCAGTTTCATTTGTCTCTTCCAGGAAATCGCTATTAGTTACTATGGCAATCCAAGGTATTCGCAAGGAAAATCTGCTGCTTTCACCTATGAAAATCTCCAGTAAGGAAATCTCCAGCTGTCACCTAGGAAAATTTCCAGCTATCATATAGGAACATCTCCAGCTTTCATCTAGGAACATCTCCAGCTTCCACCGAAGAAAATCTCCAGCTTTCATCAAGGAAAATTTCCAGTAGGAAAATCTCCAGCTTTTATCTAGGAAAATCTCCAGCTTTCATCTAGGAAAATCTCCAGCTGTCACCTAGGAAAATTTCCAGCTTTCATCTAGGAAAATGTCCAGCTTTCATCTAGGAACATCTCTAGAACTGGCACTTTCCAATACGAGAGCTATGTATGAACTATGAAAGAGATTATAGAAGGTAAGAGAAAAGTGAAATACTATAATATGGGATGGACATGGAAGGAGAAGCTGTAGAAGGTAGCAGCAGACAGGATGACTTGCTGTGAGTTGTTTGAGGGCCTATAGTCCATTAGGGGATAAATGGCAGAAGAAAAAGACAAGTTTCTGTACTCTTCAATAGGGCACCTTGTGAGACAAAGAATTAAAACTGTCAAAAATGCAAGTACGCCAAGGAACCCTTTATAGGCTTTAACTGCATGGGGCATATGGTACTAAATACAAAATTTTATACCAGGTGTTTGTAACGTTTCACTACACTTTGTATGTACAACAAATTTGAAAAATGAAGTACATGATGTCATCAAAAAATGTGCTAAAAATTCCTTAAATTAGTTACAATAGTCAATGCTATGGTCTAATGCTGTTTTGGGGAAGCTGCAAAGTACCAATGAAGTATTCATGTGTTCTACATACAAAAAGTAATGAGACTTTACAAACACCTGGTAGCTCAATGGCTCTCAGTAGGTGATGTGGTCAGTACCACATGCGGCACCTTGACTTCCCAAGTCATTTCTGGCACCAATGGGTGGCCCTGGAAATCCTTATCATTTAAAAATATCTGCCCCAGTGTGGATTCAAACTATGACCACCAAGGCTGGCAGGTAGTGAATAGCTACTATGATGCTCTGACAAGGAGCAGACAAGCTGAAGAACATCTAATGGCTGTTGAGATGTGGTTTCTGAGGAAAATGCAAAGAATACCATGGACAGACAGAAAAACCAATGACCAAGTACTACAGGAGACAAATGAAACTCGTAAATTGATTAGAGACATTAGATGTAGACAGTCAAAACTTTTTGGACATGTTATGAGAAGAAATGAATTGGAGAACTTGGTGACAGCTGGCTAGATTGAGGGGAAAAAAAACCAGGTGAAGGCAGAGAAGTAAATATTTGGATGGCTTGGACATGCAGTATGGTAGAGACAAGAATATAAAGCTGATCCACAACCCTGAAGATCGTATGAGATGGCAAAACATGACCGTCCACACTTACTGGCATGGCACATGATGATGATGATGATGACATCAATTCAACCCTGGTCACACCACACATGTATACAGTAAAATAAACCAGACCACTCAGACTTAACTGTTTGATGAAAACGGCCCTGAGATAGTCCGCTCGAGTATCTGATGTGCAGGATCGGGCAGCGGACAGGTTGTCTGACCGAAGCCAATCTTCGATGCATTACGATCAAACACCACATAAAACGCCTCCATGAGAACTGCCCCTAACACGGTTCCGGTGGATGATGGCGAGAAGCCAAACTTGACACAAGACTGTGTGGGCAAAATTCCCTCCATTTGGAAATTCTCCACAGGCCGAAGATAATGCTGGGAATCATTTAAATAAAAACATGAGCATGGCCTTAATAGAAGACATTATTATACCTGGCAGCAAGAACTGAACTTTGAACAACCCCCTCCCCCCTCGCATGTGTATAGCCCATTTAAAAAGTTAGCTGCATATCCTTTACAGAACGTCACAGTCAGCCCTAATATTATTTTTGCTGTTTGTGATTTATTGGCAAGCTTGCGTTGAGTGGTTTGTCATTGCTTTCTGAGCTGACCAGCACTCGTACTATCTTATGAAAACAAATGCAGGCCGGTCGGCATCCAAATTGCTCGCAACTGTGTCTCAATCGCTGGATGCGTAGTTGCAAACTACGTCCGTGACACCTTTGCCACAGAGTCGGCTATAGTGCTCTAGTAATCCCTATTTTTACCTTTTGCTCACCTGGGCGTCCCCCCATCCCTCAGTGGGTGTCCCCCCCACCGAGAGGCAAAGCCATTCACTGAGCTTCAGGTGTTTTTGACCTTCATTCCAGTGACCGCCTGAACCATACATCTGGTTAATTCCATCCACTGATAGTGGCTCAAGACGTAATCAGCCAAACAAGGATACAGATAAGTAACTTTAATATTTTCATGTAGTGTTTTTTGTGTAGTTGTGCAGGTTTGTGTATGTTTATTCTGTGCTGATGAAGGTTTCATCCGCAACATCCATTTTGTTAATTGTAATCGTGTTCTAGTAAAGCTCACTATCTATTTTTAATTATTTGGTGATTAATTTATTACAAGGTAGCAAGTCCACCTTCTTCTTCATCTTCAATTACTTTTTCTTTTTCTATGTCTTCTTCTTCTTTTGTCAGATAAATTTGTGGGTTTGTTGTGGAAGAAATTGTGTTGTGCCTGTTTACAGTAGTGCTATGCTTGCTTGCTTGCTTGTGTTCGTTGGCTTGAGCTCCAAAGCGAAGTCCTGTATGTCGGATGAAGGCATCCTGTTGTCCAACATCAGTGCGATGTCATACAGGACCTGAGATTTGCATGAGTATCTGTTGTCCCATGTCTGACTTATTGGTGTGCAGACTGGTGGTTCCTCGCCGTACAGGCAGACACTCTCCGACTTCGGAGGAATCGGCGATCCTACTGACTTTAGCCAGGACCCTGAAGGGACCTGTTGCCCAGGATGCTCCGCGAGGACGCGTCAATAGGTCTTGGCCAGTATATAACCTGGCCCTGGTGCCTTGGAAACACCTCTGCGTCCCTGTAGTGCTATGATATTTGCACCTTTTGGCCAATAAATTCAACCTCTTCCCAGCATTTGTTTACTGGGTTATTTTTTCACAGGACACTCCATGGCCTTCGAGTCATCACCTCCCAAAAAAACACTCTTTATTCTTTGCCATTTCTCCTGCCTTATAAATAGTTTCTTGGTCAATATACATTCAGAAGTTTGCTACTGTTTTCTTACTCTGAGATTGAACCAGGTAATTTCTAATCCTAAGACAAACCCCATACCATCTTAGCCCCAGTATTTTCCTCGTAGTGGCATGAAACCTGTGAACTATGACCCTACATCCGATGCAACAGTAGATAGTCAACAAGAAGATCACATTCATTGCACCTGGTGCTATCCTATTTGGCTAGTTTTTTTTCTGCACAGCAGCCCACCAAAGGTGTCACAAAGAAAACCAATTCCGCAGCTGCAGTGATGACCCCGGGGGTATAAAAAAAAAACTGTCCTCATAAATGGAAAGACTGTGTCCATAAATAAACACATGAACTTCATTGTGCAAAACAGGCGGCTTAACCAGTTGTAACAGAATAGGTTGGATGTAGGGAGGCGACATGCTCTGGTCATACTGTCCTGGTGATGAGTTAAAGGAGAGATGAATTTGTTGGGACCTCCGGAGTGACGAAAGACACCCATAGGAAAATTCCCCTTTTTGCTTGAGAATGCACCAAAACGTTATTATTTAAAATTTTTGCAGCAAAAACAAGTATAACAATAATGGCAGGGACTCCGGGGAGATCAGGGAGGAATAATGGTGACCGGGCAGACAGGGACGGTTGTTTACTATTGTTGAGGATTCAGAGAAGGTTGTTAGTTATTGCCCAAGTATTCAGTGAAGGTTGTTCACTATTGCCCGAGTATTCAGTGAAGATTGTGAGTATTGTGAGATGTCTAGTCACACAATATTTGTCTCTAGGGATGACAACATTCAATGACAGGGGGATGACAACGTTGTTTGACAACAAAATAGTTAGTGACGGGATAACAGCTGGAATGGAAGGACACAGAACATAAATTTAAGGGATAACAGCCGGAATGGAAGGACGCAGAACAGATATTGAAGTGATAACAGCCGGAACGGAAGGACGCAGAGAATTATGACCAGAAGAATAATAGTTCAATTCGTTCAATTGATCGAGATGTAAGTCATCGAATTTTGCTTCGGAAGATTGTCTGACTATATATGTTTATACCGATAAAGTTGTTTGCATTTGCCAGATGGCTGGCAGCAATTGTATCATTGGTATATTTTTAGTGTTTGGGAACTTCACATCAATATGTTCAACACATTTAGGTTGAAATTCTTCTCGGTGAAATATGTGTGATTTTTTGGGTTCGTAACAGTTAAGTCACAGGCAAGCCAATTCTCAGTTCCCGGGAAAGGATGTCTATTCGTCGGATTATGTGAAGTACTGAAGACATTAACTGTGCCCCTTTATGTCAATCAACACGGTCTAAGTCTTTGATAGGATGGCTGGTCTGTTACGGTCTGTTCCTACAACTGCTTCAACTGCATACTGATCCAGCCACCACCCTGCTGAGAGATGCTGCCCTTTTGTGGGAGATGTCTTATTTGGTTACTGTGATCAGGATCATGGTCCTGTTGCAGATGTCCTTATTTGTTGCAGAGACTGACGATTCTGATGACTGTTACAGATGCCTTATTTGTTGCAGAGACTGACGATTCTGATGACTGTTACAGATGTCCTTATTTGTTTCAGAGACTGACGAATCTGATGACTGTTACAGATGTCCTTATTTGGTGCAGAGACTGCCGATTCTGATGACTGTTACAGATGTCCTTATTTGTTGCAGAGACTGACGATTCTGATGACTGTTACAGATGTCCTTATTTGTTGCAGAGACTGACGATTCTGATGACTGTTACAGATGTCCTTATTTGTTGCAGAGACTGACGATTCTGATGACTGTTACAGATGTCCTTATTTGTTGCAGAGACTGATGATTCTGATGACTGTTACAGATGTCCTTATTTGTTGCAGAGACTGATGATTCTGATGACTGTTACAGATGTCCTTATTTGTTGCAGAGACTGACGATTCTGATGACTGTTACAGATGTCCTTATTTGTTGCAGAGACTGACGATTCTGATGACTGTTACAGATGTCCTTATTTGTTGCAGAGACTGACGATTCTGATGACTGTTACAGATGTCCTTATTTGTTGCAGAGACTGACGATTCTGATGACTGTTACAGATGTCCTTATTTGTTGCAGAGACTGACGATTCTGATGACTGTTACAGATGTCCTTATTTGTTGCAGAGACTGACGATTCTGATGACTGTTACAGATGCCTTATTTGTTGCAGAGACTGAAGATTCTGATGCTCCCCCGATGTGTCTCCACCTTGCCGTGGTGGGGGAGCTTGCGTGTCCCTTCGACCCCATGTGCTTGCCGATGGATGAAAACTACATATCGGACAGCCTATGGGATAGGGGCCAGACTAAGAGAGACACAACCTGCTGCTCTGCAGGTAGACAGAGGATAGCAGTCAAAGGTTTAAATCAGGCGCACGAAGGCAGAATTTCTTGGTCCGGACAATACTCTAAGGCTCTCTGTTGAGGGTTTAGGCTGAACGCCTCTAAGCCATAAACCCTCATATGTGAGAGCCGGGCTGATACCCACCCAGTGAAAAATAGAGGTGTGATACTGAGCACGATACATGCCAGTTCTGATACGTGTTCGAAAGTTCTCAGCTGGGGAAAATGAGAGATTCCCGGATGAGAGGGCCTGGCCATTTCTCGTTAACTGCTGCACAGAGGTAAGGTGTTGAGTCGGCAGCACATGTAGCCTACCTCGTGAGCGAGTACGAAAAGGTAAAAGAAGAGCCCCAGTCAAAATGGTTACGAAAAATGTCTGTATCTACCTCGTAGAGAGTCCAGACAAAGGTGGAAAAATGTCTCAATAACACGAAATGGAACGCACGGCTAGCGAATCCATTGTGTGGCCCGAAGTCCAAAGTGAAAGATTATCTAGTGGATATCGCCCGCAGACTGACCGTTCCTGGTGCGTACTTGAGCGACTAGTGGCAAGCAAAATGCCCAACACATGGAAGTGAGGAATAAAAGCAGCCATGAGCAGGACGTGGCAAATCCTCGGGTGAGCCCAGTCTCAGAGCAATATGTGCCAGCTCTGCAATTATGGAAGCCTCCGTGGATAGCAGGGGAATGCCCATGGTCTGCCCTTGCCTTCCCTTGAGGGTTTACCGTGTTGTCGCTGACCGTTCCACTGTGACCAGTTGAGATGTGGGCGATACCACAGCACAAACAGTCTAACGTCTCTCGAAACCCCTGGAAGGCTAACACGTAAAAATGCCTGCTGAAGCCGGATGTGCTGGCCTACAGGTGCAAATAAATCAGGCACAACGCAAAAAATGTCAGAGTGAAATTTCTTTCGTGCTAGGAACAGGACTACCTAGTTTCCGAATACCGCTCTGATTCGGAACAGCTCTGACTAGGCAGTTTTTCCAAATGTCCGTCGTGCCTGGAACAGCTCTGATGGGCACAAAGACATGCACATGTCCTGAACGAAAACTCGCTGAGTGGATACCGTCTGCAGACCTGTCTGGTTTGTGCGGGAACGGCCCATGGTGAACGAAATGCCCAATATATTGAAGTGAGGATTTAAAGCAGCCATGAGCAGGACGTGACGATTCCCTCGGTGTGCCCAGCACCAGGGCGCTATGTGCCGGCCCTGCAATTATGGAATCCACCCTGGATGGTGGAAAATGCCATGGACTGTCCCTGCCTTCGTTTGAGGGAATGACCGTTGTCTTCGACCGTTCCAACCTGGCCAGCTGGGTTGTGGATGGCACCGCAAAAGTGAGAGTCTCCCAGGAATGCTACCTAGTCAAAAAAGCATGCAAAAGCCGGATGTGTTGGCCTACGGGTTTCGGCCCAAGGGTGCTTAACAGACACACCGCAATCACATCTGAAAAAACACTCCGGATGAACGCAAAGAAGAAGAAGAAGATTCTGATGAATGTTACAGATGTCCTTATATGTTGCCGAGACTGAAGATTCTGACGACTATTATGATGTTATTTCTTGCAGAGACTGAAGATTTCGAGGACTGTTATGATGTCCTTATTTCTTGCAGAGACTGAAGATTTCGAGGACTGTTATAATGTCCTTATTTGTTGCAGAGACTGAAGATTTTTAGGGCTGTTACAGATGTCCTTATTTGGTGTCGTGAACTGGATTACCCTGAGTACTGTCACATATGGTGTTTTTGTATTCCGTGACCAGGACGTGGCCACACTGTTACAAATGGCTTAATTGGTTTCCGTGAATCAGAATTTAAAAGTTTGCCCTGGTCCTTAACACAATTTGCCAAGAAAGCCTCTGTGGTTTGTCAGCCATGTACCTAAGATTGTTTAAATAAAGCTTACATGGCAAAAATTGAAGCCAATTCTTTCAACTGTAAGTCCTCGTTTTGGCCAGCCTAAAGACAGTGTCTGTGTGTTGTCCATCATGTACCCATCTCATCTAATCTTGTTCCTCTTGTACCTTGCGGTGTCGAGGTGAAGCATAAACAGCGAGAGAGTGCTTGTTTATGGGCTTCATGTATCGAGATTCCCATGGACTCTGTTAATCCCTCTGACCATCGGTTGTTTACATGGTCGGCCTCTTCTTCTGCTTCTGCTTCCATTTGATCTGTACATCATTGCTTGCTGTGGTATACTGTTAGTTGGTAGTCTAGTTATATGGCTGAACAATTTAACTTGCTGTTTTCTAATGAAATCTAGAGCTGAGGATGTTTATATGCATTCTGACAACTGACGCTGAATCAGTTCAAGTTCCTGTTTTGCCTAGACTAAGGGTATTGTCTGTGTCTTTCAGTGAAAGTTCTTGCTTTGGTCAACTTAATGGCATTGTCTGTGTCTTTCAGTTTAAGTTCCTGTTTTGGCCAGACTAAGGTTTTTGTCTGTGTCTTTCAATGTAAGCTCATTTTGGCAGACTAAGGGCATTGTCTGTCTTTCAGTTGAAGTCCTTGTTTTGGCCAGACAAAGGGCATTGTCTGTGTGTTGTCCATTATGCACCCAAGGTTGTTTATATGAGGGGGCTTCAAATGAAAACCTAAAATGTGTTCTTTTTTGGGTGAATATATTCTGAAAAAGTACAGAACAAATGTATAACTTTTCGATCTCACATTGCTTAACACTCTTAACATCCTTAACAACAATATTGACAGTTTACAAGACAATTGTTATTGTAATTTCTAGCACACCTTTGTGGTTTTCACTTGAAGCCCGGTTGAATAATGTCTGCATTCCGATTATTGGCGCTGATTCATCTGGTTGTAAATCCTCGTTTTGGCCAACCTCTGTGGGTGCATATACCTCAGATTGTTTATACGTTGCCTGCATTCTGACAATTGGTGCCAATTCATTCAGTTGTAAGTCCTAAATTTGGTCAACCTCTGTGGGTGCATATACCTCAGATTGTTTATACGTTGCCTGCATTCTGACAATTGGTGTCAATTCATTCAGTTGTAAGTCCTAAATTTGGTCAACCTCTCCAAGTACCCTGTCTATGTCTTGTCTATCATGTACCTAAGGTTGTTTATGTCTGTCTTATTTCGTGGTCAGTGAAACAAACCTGTGGTGTGATGTCGAGCCTGAATGAAGTATTATCTGACTCCAGGAGGAAGAAAGACACAACCGGGAAAACGGAGAATGGAACGGACATGTCTGTGTAGCAGGCGATGTCATTCCCTGTATAGAAATACTGTCCTATATGCTGCCCCTGTAAGTACCAAACAGAAATCTGTTAGCATGAAAGTTAATTGCATATTCTTTAAATAACGTCGCACTCAACCCCAACATTTGTTGGCTGTTTGTGATTTTGAATAACGAAGACACAAACAATAGATTGCACAATTTATTGCCTGGCATATTTCGCTGCATCTCATTAGGTACATACTGCAGAAATCACACAATATAATCAATCAATCAATCATGTGCCATGCCGGAAAGCGTGGGCGGTCATGACTCGCCATTTCACTTGATCACCAGTGTCGTGGATCAGCTCAGTGTTCCTGTCTCGTCCATGCCATGTGGCCAAGCCATCCAGGTATTTTCCTCTCGGTCTTCCTCTTTGTCTGTTCCCTTCGATCTTGCCAGTTGTCACTAAGTTCTCCAATCCATTTCTTCTCATTACATGTCCAAAACATTTTGACTGTCTACGTCTAATTTCTCTAATCAGTTTACGATGTTCATTTGTCTCCTGTAGTAATTGGTCATTGGTTTTTCTGTCTGTCCATGGTATTCTTTGCATTTTCCCCAGAAACCACATTTCTGCAGCCATCAGATGCTTTTCAGCTTGACTGCTGTGACATATTCACTATCCATCATTTTACAGCGCGTAAACATTTCACACCAACCCAGAGATTATCAAAACAATTACTGCACGATTGAGAATCAAACTCACGAAGTGACACTCATAACAGACAGATGCCAAGTTAAAAATAGGGAAGTTAGCGTCAACAGACTGGAAACCCATTGGGAGGAAGACGTCACGTGAATATAGCATCGCCCCAGCTCAGGCGTCATTTTATTGAAACCGCGCACTCCTCAAACTTCAGACTTAGGTGACAGTCGCAAAGCCTATGTGTCCAGCTTTCAAAATTTTACAACCGGCAGTTTGATTTTAGTTCTGAAGTAAGCTTGTAAATTCTCAGATCTAAGTGATACCAAGATGTATGAAGCAGAGGTATCCAGTGTTGTACGTCCAATTAATTGTATTTTTAATAAAATAAATATCTGAAAATGTGAAAACTGCCGACCGCAACTTCCAGTTACACAGAGCCTTTTCCCCGGCGAACCAGACATCTTATACTTTCTCAAAACTGCAAAACTCTGACATTCTTTACTACATTTACTTACTTTACCAGGTGCATACAACTATAATCTATCACAGAATAATGTATGAGGTGAAACTTCCAATGCACTCAAATGCATTTCATCAAAAACTTCTATAAAATGCTTCTGCAGAGCCAAGTCAGTTTGTGCAAACAAATCACTACCTCACTTTAAATTGTACTTATTTCTGTCTATTCGCAATCTAAAGAGCTGAAACAGGAATTATATTCTTCCTTTCCTCTTTACGAATTGAAAAAAATAGTATTTGATGGAAATTAGTTGTATTCATGTGTCAGATTTAATTTAAACAGCGCACTCTACCGATTGCATTGCTTAAAATGGGTTTACGTTCACAGACGCCTTTTGTGATAGCCGGACTAAGTAATCTGTCCAGACTTAAAGGTGAAAATTACCTCGGTCTATAGCCAACTGTGATCGCCGACAGAATGGACATGATGTGCACTGGTAATAGATGTAGGAGAAGTATAAGTAGACGAAGAGAAGGAGGGAATTAGGAAAGGTACTTCAAGTAATAACCTTTTTACTAATGTATTGTGTCATGACCCTGTATAGATTACATTTTGTAACAAATACACATCAGACATTCTGTATGTTGGACATGAACCACAATAAAACACACTAGATGAGTTAAACTCAGATTAACTGCTAAGGTGAGGGAAAGTAGTACAAGCTATAGAACCCCACACAACATAAGTTAACTCAACACAATACACCTCACAACACTCCATTCAACACCACAATAACAGCAGGAACAAGGAAAGGATTTAGAATCAGAAGAGGAAGACAAGTAGTTGCTTTGGAAGGTACAGATAAACAATTATATACACAATGTAGAACAAAAAGAGTTAATGTAGATGTTTAATTGTATGTCATTTATACAAATGCATCTCATCCTTGTCTTGATCTTTCCTGTCAGCTTGATTACAATGATCCAAGGAACATCACATTATCACTCTTATCTGTGTCTGACTGTACACTTCTCACTGAACTACAAGTCCACTGAGAGAATGCATACAGCAGGTACCAGACAACAGAAGATGCATCCAGTGTAATAATCTCTGACCCCACCCCAAATCAACACAACAACACTTCTTCTGATCTTGTCCTTCCTGTTATGTTGTGTTTACTCTATGAACATGCTGTAAAGGATTATACATATCTATGCGAATTTTGTACAGTGATGTCTTGGTGCCAACCTGACCAGAAAGAGGGAAGATGAGAGAAGAAGCCTTCAGGGAAGCTAAACTGGCCGGAACTGAATTGGATCCATCAGACCATGGACCCAGGCTTATCCACATCTCCCATACACAAGGTTACCTTTTTCCTTGCCACAAACTTCACCCCTCTCAGGAACTGATTTTCCTAAATAATGGTTATATTTGACAAACTTAGACTGTACAACATTTTAACAGTTACCATGTCTCACTACACATTGAATGTTTTTTATTATTGATTGAATGTGTTTGGTCCTATGGGCATTTTTCTATTTAATTCTGCATATGCCAAACAGATGTTGAAAAAATAAAATGTTAATAGGCCAAAAGACACTGGCCCAGTCAATAAATCATTGAACTGTAGCTATATTTTCTATTAATTTGTCAGTCCAAACTATCTGTTGATTCTCTATCTTGTTTGTGTAAAACATGTTGTCAATGACCACTTGTGTTTGTTAAATGTTTAATTAACAAAAACACATTCACACAAAATGAATTAAATAAGATGAGGAAAAGAGGAGACTCGACATCTCTTGACTGTTCCAGATCCATGTTATATTTCACCTGATTCTTACTGAGAAAGTCTTTTCAGACATTTTCTTAAGCTATCAAAAGGGGGTTCGTGAGCTATTACCATTAAATTCCAGGTGAAAAGACAAGGGACAAACCTAGTGCTTACTTTTCCCCAAAAGAGGTCCACACACTCCTAGACAAATAACGAAATTCGAGTCAGTAAATTCTTCAAGGGTCGTATTTTTGATTTATTTGCATACAAGAAGTGGATGGGGCCCAGCTTCCTTTAACCGAAATGGGTCATGCACATTAGTGATTACCAGTCCCTTCAGAATATATGACAACTGCTCATTGTCCAAGTTTCACATCCATACAAAATAACAAGCTCTATGTATCCCCTCAACACTCTTTTTCTCGTTTCAATTGACATCTTTTTATTGGTCAGAATGTTTTTAATCTTGCTAAAGGCTACTTTCGCCATGGCGATTCTTGTTGTAATCTCTTCAAGGCATCTCCCATCAGATGTTATGACTGTTCCAAGATAATTGTACTGATTCACTTGTTGAAGAATATTTCCATTTACTTGTATATTACATTGTGGCACTTCTTTCTTCCTAGTGATGATCATAACCTGAGTCTTTTTACAATTTAATTCTAACCCCAGTTGCTCACTGTGTACAACAACTGCATCTACTAATTGTTGCAGGTCCTGCGCATTGTCTGCAATTAATACTGTATCATCTGCATATCTAATGTTATTGATGTTTCGTCCTCCAATGCTGATTCCATTTATATCCTCTACATTTCTGAAAATATTTTCACTGTATAGGGAAAACAGATCTGGAAACATTACACATCCCTGTCTAACACCTCTCTAACACAATATAAACAAATAGATAAATGCTTCAAGCTGAAATATACAGCACATATATTCCCACAGTATTCCAATTGTCTACCATGGTAATTTTAGACTGACTACTACAGCTTGAAGCCAAAATGACAATGTTATTGACTAGGTGCTGATATTGGTCCTGCATAACCATTAAGTCACCATCAAGGTGGGGAAAAGCATTGTCCTGTACACTCAACTTTGACAGATGATTTGCCCATGACAGCATCTGCAAAATCTGTGCTCAAGTTGTGAATAAGAGTAGAAGCAACTCTGCCTGCAAGCCTCACAAGACATGCTGGACTGTGCAAACATTAATTCAATCATTCAGTAGCATGTCCTTTGCAGAACCTCGTTCCCATAACAACCTTCCGGAAAACTCGGTCATAAGCAAGATGTCCTGAGTCCGATACACCCAACTGGAGATCATCCGCCACATCCTGCACCCATCTTGTCTTTGGCCTTCTTCCTCTCTTCATATATCCCCTTATGACTGTTCTCTCCAAACTTTCATGATGCTTCAAGTGACGAAAATATTTCAATTTTCTTTGTTTTAACGTCTTTAGTAGCCAACTTTCTTCAATATTCAGTTCCTGTTGTATGGATGCATTTGTTCTTTTCTGTATCCAAGATATTCTTAGAACCTTTCTATAACATTTATATTCAAAGGCATTTATGCGCTGTTCAGCACAAACAACGACCTCAATTTACTAAACACCTACTCACTGGTGGTAAGTCATAGATTTATGGCTGACGTGGACCCCAAGGTGTAGACATCAAAGTGGGACTTTCAAAATTCATCATCATGTGCCATTCTGATATTAGCATGGGTGGTTATTTCTCACCCTCTCATTCGATCACCAGAGTCATGGATCAGCTCTGTGTTTTTGTCTTGATTATACCATGTGGCGAAGCCATCTAGATATTTATCTCTGTCTTCCCAAGAGGAACAAGATGAGATGAGATGATGATGAGATGAGATGATGAGATAAGATGATGATATGAGATGAGATGATATGATGAGATGAGATAAGATGATGATGAGATGAGATAAGATGATCAGATGATGATGAGGTGAGATGATGAGAAGAGATGAGGTCTGCAACTCTTAATAAATTGGGGAACAGCAAACAATTGCAAGAAGCCTTGCTGGGAGATCGCATGACGATCAAGAAGAATTTAGAATGTTTGGCCAAAATAGTCTGAATCTGACATTAAGAATTTGTCGGGTGTATTGGCATGACGGATCTGACAAGTTCCTGTGAACCGCAGGTCCGTCGTGTGTATCGCAAAGCATCAGACTCTCCCTACATTAACTATTTCCTGGGGCAATTGCCTGCCATGGATGTGTGATGTGATAGCTAGGAAGCAGCAATGTGACAAGTTAGGAGATCAGATGTCAAACACACGCTTGATCACACCATTGACATTACCAGCAGAATTCACTATCAACTACGCTAGCTTGCCCGTCTCCCCCTACATCGCTCGCTGTAATTTGTTGACTGTTGCCCAAGCTGAACAAAAGTTAGGTGCATATCCTTTACAGGACATCACATACAAACCCCAATATTTTGGCTGCTTGTGATTTCTTGGTAAGTTTATGTTCAGTAGTTTGCCATTGCTTTCTGAATGGCCACCACCCATACCATTGTATGAAAATCAATACAAGGTGGTTTGCTTCAAAATCGCCTGCAGCTGTGTTTTTAAGATTGTACATGGGATTTTATTGGTCATGTGATGAGAAGAGAGGCATTGGAGAACATCACAACAACTGGAAAGATTGAGGGGAAGAGAGGCAGAGGCAGACCAAGAGAAATGATGCTGGATGGATTGAGATGGTGGCATAAAGGAACATCATCAGCAGAGTTGATCCAGAAAACCAAGGACCGAGATCTGTGGAGAGTCATAAATGCCTATGCCAGCTGGCATGGCACTTGATGATGATGATGTGGGATTACAGATTGCGCCCTTCACCACAGAGCCAAACTGAAAATGCTATTAAAAGGGACCTCAGTTGAGAGCAGAGATGATATTATGCATAACGTAAAGGTGACATTGTACTCCATTCCCTGAAATGTTTCCACCAATGGTGGGCCCGCTAGGCGAAATGTATACGTCATTAAGAGACTATTTTGAGAGCATCTGTTGGATTTTGTTTTCTCTCTCTCCCCCCCCCCCAAAAAAAAAGCATCTGTTGGAATTTCCCCCCCCCCCCCCCCCCCCCCCCCCAGAATTTGCTGCTCTGGTGTGAAATGAGCAGGCAGACAGATTGGCTGGGTCTGAACCCCTTGGTGAGGTACTGGTGCATGATAAGGCAGGCGTGGACGGAAGCCCTTGGAAACGTGTGTATAGTGCAGAATAAGGGCTGGATCATCACAGCTTGGACAGAATGGTGCTGCAGGGAGTGACCCGGGGATCTGGCCGACACACAAATCTCCGAAACACCAGATGGACACATAATCAGACTGCTACCCGTTCCATTAGTACTGGGACTCTTCACTGGCTGTTGCAGATGAGGATAGAGCATGTATGGGAATGTCCCGAATGCTGTGATGTCAGTTCTTGACTCCACTCAACTCAAGACTTCTTCTTCTGCGTTCATTCGGAGTGGTTTTTTTCAGATGTAATTACATTGTGTCAATTTATTTGCGCCCTTAGGCCGACACATCCGACTTATGCAGGTGTTTTTTTTGTTTGTTTGCGCTTGCTCACTTTGAACTCAAGCGTAGTCCATACATACTATTTATAGCAGTGATGGACTGAATTTTGCGTGTGGATTAGCTTTCCCTATTAACAGTGTCCCTCGCCATCAGGTGAACCCACTCTGACTTCAGAGGTACTTGTAATTTACGTCCCCAAGTCAAGGATGACAGGTCAACATTTTAGTCCAGCTGTCCGGTGTAGGGGTTGAACCGCCAACCTCAGCATCAGCACACCTGATGTTTAAGAACACGCATTCTTACCCATTCGGCCATGCGGACCTGCATGCGGGTGTTTCTTGACCGGGTTAACCTTCCTGGGTGCAAGGGCTGGTTAATTCAGCAGGTGAGTTGTTACACAATCAGTGGGTTCCGACTTCCACGGCTACCATCCGACTCAAGACTACTTTGAAAGGGATTAGGACTTCAGACCTCCAGGTGAGTAATTATAATTTTCCCGACCAAAGGCCCAATACTTTTTCAAACACACCTTGTATGTTGCAACGTGATGAAATCCATTCAAAACACAAAATATTCAACATACAAGTAAACACAACAGATACCTGCACAAAGCTGTCTATAGCGTGAACTACAGAGGTAAACACCTTCTGGGGTAAACGGATGTTTGTGGTGCCGGAGTCTACGATGGTTTTATCAAAATTATACTGCCAAAGAGAACACAAAAAAGGTAAAAATATTAGCAAGTGCATGAAGTTAACAGATTCAATGCCAAACTAACATTAGTTTGGACCAAACAAAAATGGATGGTGGAAAATGGGAAGTTAGGGTGTGTCACAGTTATGGCTTAACACTTGTTAATATGGTAGTAGACATGTATTATAAAGCAGTGACAACATTTTGACAATATATAAGCCTATGGCAGATAGGGGAAGTCACTTAAGATGATTAATCATCCCACGGCACTGAATCAGTGTGTTTCAGTGAATCAGAAAGTCTCTGTGACAAAGTGGTCAAGCCGTCTGACTTGGGCTCCGAAGGTTGTGGGCTCAATTCCGGGCCGCGTCCTTCGGTTCACGAGTGCATTTTTTCTGAGACTCCTGGGGGTTGTCACTGGAGCTACAGAGTTCGTGCTTAGTGCGGCGCTTTCCACACTGCAGAAAGAGACTGAGCCGTATGGGATAAAACCCCGGTGCAATAAGTCGACTTGTTTATGGCACTGAATCAGTTAAGGACTCCTCTTCATGCCTTGAAGCATACTGAGCCTATGGCGTTAGGCCTGTATTTGTATAGACCAATCACCTCTCAACGGGTGATATGGTCAATATCACATCGGCTGCATTTATTTCCCTGGACATTTGTTGCATATACTTTACAGGACGTGACATTCAACCGTAGCATATTTTGGCTGTTTATGATTTCCTGGCAAGTTTAAGTTTAAGCAGACACATTGCTTTCTGAACGGCCGGCACTCATAGCATTTTATAAAATCCAATGCAAGGCGGTCTGCTTCCAAATCACCCGCAGCTGGGTTTAGAACCTGGTATATGGGATTGCGGATTGCATCCATAACTCCTTCGCCACAGAGCAGTTTTAGACTGCGGTGAATCATGGAATGTAAGTGAACAAATAAGGAAGAGCTTGGAAGCAACAGAGATGTGGTTCTTGAGACGAATTTTGCAAAATCCTTGGACTACCAAAGTAACTAACAACGACTGCCTGACACAGGCTAATGAAACTAGAACATTATATACAAAAATAAGAAATAGATAAACAGATTTCTTTGGTCATGTGGTGAGAAGAGAGGCATTGGAGAACGATATGACAACTGGAAAGATCAAAGGGAAGAGAGGCGGAGCCGACCAAGAGAAATTATGCTGGATGGATTGAGACGGTGGCATGGAGAAATATCAGCAACAGAGTTAATCCAGAAAACCAAAGACCGAGATCTGTGGAGAGACACGAACGGCTACGCCAGCTGGCAGGGCATATGATGATGACTTTAGGTCAGGTCTACCTGGGAGCACAGGTTAATTAGAAACATATACATGTTAATGAGGATTCAAACACAGACCGCTGGGCTGGCAGGCAAGCATGCTAGCCACTGCTCTTCTGTGCTCCAAAAACTCTTTGACCCAGGTTGGTTGGTTGTGTATGCTCAAGAAGATAGAGATGGGGTGGATCTATGGAGCTATTTCAGCTGGCAAAGAGTAGCTTCATTTTCGAGCCAGGGCATGCAGGAGTACAAGAAAATGAGTGGGCTGACAAGCTTGCAGATAAGGCTATTGTGGAAGGTGAATGAGCCATGGACCAGGCAGACATTCTGAATGCTTTATGAGAAGTAAGACTTTTGCGAGAACCAAGTGAATCTACAACCATGGTCAGGATACAAGAACAGCAAATTAAAAGAGGTGTGGCCAAACAAGAACACTATGCAGGAAGCCAAAGAAGATAAATAAACCAACACAGAACTGGTGTTGTTAGTCGCTACACGCTGCGGGATTTATTGAGGAGGGGATCCAAGCACTTATGGACTGAATGTTTTAATGTGCAATGAGGATGATCTGTCGTCTAACTAACTAACTGGTTGGTTAGTTAGTTATCTGTTGGGGTATCATGTGTATGCCAGGGTGTATGGTGAGCTATTGAGTGGGTGTATAACTGTGCTTGTGTGTGTAAATGATGTATGTGTGTAGGTATGTATGTATGGTTTATACATGTGTGAGTGTTTGTGTGTGTTTCTGAGAGGGTCTCATAACATGGTAATATGATTTGATTATATTCACAGCATTCATTTGACAATGTTTTTCCTATGTTAATGTAACATGTACAATAGATAACTGATGTTTGAAAGACGAGTGGTTGGACGGGCTGAAAGACAGGTCTGCATGCCTAATTTGTGACCCTTTGAAAATAAAGTTCATTCATCCTTGCACTCAGGACAAGTCCATAGATGCTTAGATCATCACCCATCAGTGTCCAACGACTAACAGTGCCAATTCTGTGTTGGCTGACAAGGCCCCTCATTCTCCCAATGTGATTCTCGTGCCTGGCCGTGCCAACTCTTACTCCAGAGTCTCTCATTCTGGACAACGAAGCGGTAAACCCAGGTATAATAACTTCCTAAGGGAAACTGAATTTATATTGAAACAAAATATACAATAACCACGTCCTATCTGGGAGCCACATTTGCAGAGAGGCTTTACGCTCCATTACCATCTTTCACCTCTTGTCTTTAACAATCATTTCCGGCTGTCAGGAAAAGTGAGTCCCCTGCTCTGCTCAACTACAGTGCTGCCTATTTGGCCACCTGGTGGATACTCTGTCTTTACCAACATATTTTGTGTGTGTGTGTGTGTTGTTGTTGCGTATCCCTTACGGGACATTGCAGTCAACACCAGCATTTTTCAGCTGCTGTTGATGTACTAGGCAAGTACCAACATATTACATCAATCAAAACAATGTTTTCCCATAGTGAATTTGAATAATGAAGATAAAAATAATAGATTGCACAATTTTTGCCTGGCATATTTCACTGCATCTTATCAGGTACAAAAAGATGATGGGTGTCATGGTCTTATATGTAAGGAAAAATGTAAGTGCCGGTATGTAAGCGAGAGTCAGTGTAAGCATAGCTGAGGTAAAGGGCAGTAAGAGACACCACGGCTTGGCTAGCGGACGGTCAGGCAAGAAGCCCGTGAACAGAGCCACGTGATGTGGGAAGGTCAACGAGGAGAGAGTCAGTGTGTGTAAGGCAGCGAATAGAGACGGACGTGTGGAGATCTAGAGAGCGATAGAACGATAGAACGATAGTGTTTGTGATGGATAGATGGAGATGAACGTTGTGTATTGATATTCGAGGAATGTACTAACTGTGATATGTGCGGGATGATGTGAAGTTGTGATTGTGAATGATCATACGGGCGAGAGTGTAAAGATCGCCACTGTGAGCTAGCGCATGGCTGTTGGTGGTGAACGATTGTTTGAGCGTGAAGTGCGACCATGTTGTCAGCCTGTAATATATTGTAATAAATGATTGTTCAGGAGATAGCTCCTGCCAGTTTCCGATTGCATTCATGTGTTATTAGTAGATGTGTCGTAGATGTTGTAATTTGCCTGTCCAAGTCCAGTGAGCTAGACGGAGCTAGTAGTTAGGACTCTGACAATGGGAACCTAGGCTAGCTGACACACCACAAACCTCCTACGTCACTGATTGGCAGGCACATTTTGGAAACCAGTCATGTGATGATAGGGACAATGAATTTCGTGTACTGTTTAACGCACAAAATAGTCGCTTGTTAAAGGTCACAGAAGCCATCATGATTAATCTGCATAGACCAGTTTTGTGCAAACAGACAGACGTGATAGTCACTTTAAAATTACTGTGGTAGACAATTGAAATTACTGTGTGAATAAGTGTATACTTCAGCTTGAAGGATTTATCTAATAACTTTATTCTATGTTGTGTAATTTGTGCAGTATGTACCTGAGATGCAGCGAAATATGCCAGGCAATAAATTGTGCAATCTATTGTTTGTATCTTCGTTATTCAAATATACAATAATAATGACAACAACACTAACCTCCTTACACTCCATGCCCAGTGGTTGTCCAGCCACAAAGATGTCTGTCAGAACCACCTCGTAGTACCACTGTTTGTAAATTGGTGTATAGAACAACGAGGACTTTGATAATGATGGTAACACACCTCCAATTATCTGAGGATGAATGGGAAACAGTAAAATGTAAAGGGCCTTTTCACACGCCTTGAGATGTATTTGGTATATGGTGGTATTGCTCGCTTTGAACTCAAGCGTAGTCCATCCACGTGAACTTGACTGATTTTTGCACGAGTATAAGACCAACATTTTAGCCCAACTGAATGGTGTAACAGACCAATTGGCATCAATGGGTCATGTGGTCAACATCACGCTGGATGTCTTTACTTCCCTGAACAATTCCTGGATTCCATTTAAGGCTGGGTCGACCCGGGAGGACAAGTCGATCTGGGAGGATGCGTCAAACCGGGAGGATGAGTGAAACTGGGAGGATGAGTCGACCCGGGAGGATGAGTCAACCTGGGAGGACGAGTCAACCTGGGAGGATGAGTCGACCTGGAAGGATGAGTCGACCTGGGAGCCCAGATTATTTTTCAAAAAATTCAGTCATGATGGGTTTCGAACATATAACCACCTGGCCAGGATGCAAGCTACTGAGGAAGAATAATATTCATACTACTATAACCATTACATTGGGATGTAGTGGAGGGAAGGATGGAGGGGAAGAATGCAAGAGGAAGACAATGTTACAGATGGATGGACAACATCAAGAGATGGACTGGAAGATAATGACATGATTGCACCATGAAAACACAGGACAGAGGATCCTGGAGACTCTCAACAGCCTACCTTCAATGCAGAAACGGCACTTGATTGATTGATTTAATCATTACTCAAGCATCCACATAACACACATTAGTGATAAATAGTATATTTCTTTATCTGTTTGCTACCTATACCATCATGGGGGTTGGTTTGGTTTTTGTGTTGGTTGTTTGCCTTTTCCTGCTGTTTGTGATGAGCTTTCTTGATGTCATCTTCTTCTTCTGTCTTTCATCTCCTAATGAAGCATAGGCCCTCAACCAAACCATGCCGAGCCTTTGGTAGATGTATTCCTGACATTTTGGATTTTATAGAAAATTTTTTTTATGAGATGAGATAGTCAGTCATTCAGAAAGCAATGGCTTTTTTCATACAATGATATGAGTGTCAGTCATTCAGAAAGCAATGGCAAACTACTGAACGTAAAATTGCCAAGAAATCACAAACAGCCCAAAAATTCTGGGTGTAACGTGAGTAGGTTTATGCAAATTTGGAGGTTAACGGACAAGCTAGGAATGTTATTATACTGTTAGGGGTAACTGGGTCAGAAAAATAGTAGGCGGATGTTAGGTAAAAAAAGGTTGAGGTAAGAATTCTAAACAATGGCGGGCCTTAAAAACGACAGAGTATACATCACGTAAATGTCAGGCGTAGTCACGAAAGGCATCGAGGAAAACGCGACTGGAAACCAGGAGACAAAGGCAGTCTAGAAATATAATATAAATTAGGGTTAAATGGCATTTCATGGGAGGTCTGAGATGAAGGAATAAATAGGCAAGTCTGAAAATTGGGGGACAGTGGAGTTTTGAGCCAGACAGGAGAGGTCTGAGTTCTGGGAGTTGAATTGTGGCGGAGTTAGAGAGAAATTCCACCTTGTGCTTTCAGTGAGTGGAATTCTGGGGCTAAGGATTGGGAACTTAGCCAGGCTGTCAGCGGCGAGAGTGTTAGGGCTATGCGGAGGATACTCAGGAGTTAGTCAGTATTGGGCTGAGGAGGAAACCTCAGCCAAGATGGTATTGTGCTAAAGTGCTCTCAGAGCGCGCTGTTACTGTGCAGATGCAATATATGTGGATATTGTTCTAAGCTGAAATGTTCCTGATTAGTGTATCATCAATTGTGTTCCAATTAAAGGATTATGTGCGCTGCCTGGTCTTCGATGTTGAATTATCGTTGTTGATCAGTCATTCAACACAGCATTCACACAGACATCCTCTAGACACAATCAAGCCACTCCTTTATGTCATAACCACCTTGTGACACTGAGGTTGACTGCGACATCATGTAAAGGATATACAACTAACTTAACTTACACTATGCCTGGTAATTTTTTTTTTTTTTTGCATATCCGTTACAGGACGTTGCAGTCAACACCAGCATTTTTTAGCTGCTGTTGATGTACTAGGCAAGATTATGCTCAGTAGTTTGCCATTGCTTTCTGAGCGACCAGCTCACAAACCCCTAAGTTACCGATGTGGCGAGAACCGCTACCAATTCTCATGCACATCACGTCACTCACAAGAGTATAAGGGATTACATGGAAAGATGCTAAACCCTAGGCCAGGGAGAACGGCTGGTAAGTTACAAAGTAACTATTCTTAGCTTTCCTTATGGACTCTGGCAACAAATGGGTGATGTTTATACCGGGTGTTTGTAAAGTCTCACTACACTTTGTATGTAGAACAAATTTGAAAAATGAAGCACATGACATCATAAAAAATGTGCTCCACAGTTCATCATGATTAAAATGTGCAGCGAATAGTTGTTGTCTGCTGGAGTAATTCTTTGCACTCTAAACAAAAAGGTGTTATCAACAGAAGAAAGAATGTTTTGGTTGAACAAGTGTTTTGAAATAGCGGTCAAGAAATAAAAACAGACACGTTGTAGAAGGTATTTGACAATATGAAGAGATGTGTACAGTAATGTCTTGAAGTCTGTGGTGGACATTTCCAACACCTGTTATAATGAATACTTCATTGGTAATTTCCAGCTTCCCCAAAACAGTGTTAGACCATAGCAGTGACTATTTTAACTAATTTAATGAATTTTTAGCACATTTTTGATGATGTCATTTACTTAATTTTTCAAATTTGTTCTACATACAAAGTGTAGTGAGACTTTACAAACAACCGGTACTATCAATAACTAGCAAGCAGAAGAATCCCATTTGTGTTAACAGGACGCAAAGAATAGTAAAACTGTAACCTCCCATGTCATAAGAGGCTAAAGGAGGCTCTGCCTATTTGTTAATGGGATCCTAAGTGGAAGCAAAGAATATTAACAGTGAAAACTACCTCTCATGATGTAAGAGCGGCTAAGGAAGATTCTGTCCATGTGTTAATGAACCTTTACAGGAAGCAAAGAATATTAACAGTAAAACCTACCACGCATGATGTAATAGTGGCTAAGGAAGATTGTCCATGTGTTAATGAACCTTACAGGAAGCAAAGAATATTAACAGTAAAACCTACCACGCATGATGTAATAGTGGCTAAGGAAGATTGTCCATGTGTTAATGAACCCTTACAGGAAGCAAAGAATATTAACAGTAAAACCTACCACGCATGATGTAATAGTGGCTAAGGAAGATTGTCCATGTTTAATGAACCTTTACAGGAAGCAAAGAATATTAACAGTAAAACCTACCACGCATGATGTAATAGTGGCTAAGGAAGATTGTCCATGTGTTAATGAACCCTTACAGGAAGCAAAGAATATTAACAGTAAAACCTACCACGCATGATGTAATAGTGGCTAAGGAAGATTTTCCATGTGTTAATGAACCTTTACAGGAAGCAAAGAATATTAACAGTAAAACCTACCACGCATGATGTAATAGTGGCTAAGGAAGATTGTCCATGTGTTAATGAACCCTTACAGGAAGCACAGAATATTAACAGTAAAACCTACCACGCATGATGTAATAGTGGCTAAGGAAGATTGTCCATGTGTTAATGAACCTTTACAGGAAGCAAAGAATATTAACAGTAAAACCTACCACGCATGATGTAATAGTGGCTAAGGAAGATTGTCCATGTGTTAATGAACCCTTACAGGAAGCAAAGAATATTAACAGTAAAACCTACCACGCATGATGTAATAGTGGCTAAGGAAGATTGTCCATGTGTTAATGAACCCTTACAGGAAGCAAAGAATATTAACAGTAAAACCTACCACGCATGATGTAATAGTGGCTAAGGAAGATTTTCCATGTGTTAATGAACCTTTACAGGAAGCAAAGAATATTAACAGTAAAACCTACCACGCATGATGTAATAGTGGCTAAGGAAGATTGTCCATGTGTTAATGAACCCTTACAGGAAGCAAAGAATATTAACAGTAAAACCTACCACGCATGATGTAATAGTGGCTAAGGAAGATTGTCCATGTGTTAATGAACCCTTACAGGAAGCAAAGAATATTAACAGTAAAACCTACCACGCATGATGTAATAGTGGCTAAGGAAGATTGTCCATGTGTTAATGAACCCTTACAGGAAGCAAAGAATATTAACAGTAAAACCTACCACGCATGATGTAATAGTGGCTAAGGAAGATTGTCCATGTGTTAATGAACCCTTACAGGAAGCAAAGAATATTAACAGTAAAACCTACCACGCATGATGTAATAGTGGCTAAGGAAGATTGTCCATGTGTTAATGAACACTTACAGGAAGCAAAGAATATTAACAGTAAAACCACTATCACAGAATGATGATAGTTTAGTGATTCCCAGATAAAACTAAATGTAACATTAATGGCAATATAGGAGAAGCGTTAACAATTGTGTACTTCATTCTGAGAGGAGGATAAAGTAAAGATAATTGACCGACGGATATTAAAATAGGATACTGTGTGAGGGGTCATTGTTCATCTACTTCAAAGGACAGAACGACGGGGAAACCTCGACAACGGACGAACACCGGGAGACGGTGATCAAAGAATAAGAACTCTTTGATGGGCGACGAATGATGAGCGTAGGGGAATAGCGAAGAGACAAGACGGAGCGCCACTAACGTATAAGTGACTTCAGACTTTTGATGTGGGAACTTACGGCAAATTTGATTGTGGATCAAAAGTCACGGGAGACTTGGACACTCGGTATAAATTGGTGGAAAGCTGTTTTTGTATTTAGTGTGCTACCAAACTGGACGGAAAACTGGATTTATGTGTCCTGTAATAGAAAAGAAATATCATCCCTTGAAATGGGATAGAGTGCTTATGTGCTGATAGATTTCAATTCTTGGACTAACCTAAATTCTATATATAAGGTAACCTAACCTTAGCGTAATAGGATAGCATAGTGGACTAGATGTCTGTGCTTTATGGTTATCATTTCTTTGGTTTTTAGTTAATCGTTTAGACTTTAGTGTACTCATATGGCGTAGGTCAGAGTATCTTTTCGGAAGCGTTTAGTGCAGCCGGGAGAAATGCTCTCACATAAGTATAAGTCTGAAGCAGATTTATATCACCTGGTTATCTATCATTTACAGGTTCACTAGAAATATCCTGATACAATCAGAGACGATAAACTCAAGGTACTTCACTTGGGCGGAGATCAAATACCTCACTAGAACAAAGAATAACAAAGACAGGTTATATTCGTGAGACGATATAACCCATAGCCCTAAATGAACGTTGAAAATAATACAAGAATATCAGATAACCAAAAATAAAATGGAAAAGGACGATTAAACTGATGACAGTAAAAGAAAAATACAACTGCATACTTTTGCATGGTAGAATACTAGAAAAGAGACAATAGATTAGTCAGAACATTCATAGTCAATATAGACACTGTGGTAGACTGTGGTGATGTGGTTTCAGTGTTGGATTATTAACTTCTTGAAGCAGACTCTGGCGAAGTCATAGACTTACTGGATTATTAACTTCTTGAAGCAGACTATGGCGAAGTCATAGACTTACTGGATTATTATTATTTCACTGTGACCAGACTTTGAACAACTTCACGAAACGTCCAGACTCAATCGAAAGGCAGCAAACCCGGGTGAGAACTTTCCATTTATGTGTGATGTATCTTTGACTGGCTGAATGCTGACGAGAGAAGAGATACAGGAGACATACGAAGTCTAAAGTCCTATCTTGCACTTACATTAGCAGACACTACCAACTACATATACACATTCAATACATACAACTGACATAGTTTTCAACAATAAACATGTTATTAATTGTTGGACGAAACTGTTGTCAGGGTATCTTATGAAGGAGAGAGAGAGAGAGAGAAAGAGAGAGATATAGTGTATGAAAGACAGAAGGGAGGAGTGTAGACAAAAGTCATTCAATAGTTCCAATAGTAGAAGGATATTAAAGGTGTGCTTGTCGAGTCCAATTTCCTCCAGGGACGACTAGCGACAACTACGCATGATGTAATAGTGGCTAGGGAAGATTGTCCATGTGTTAATGAACCCTTACTGGAAGCAAAGAATATTAACAGTAAAACCTACCATGCATGATGTAATAGTGGCTAAGGAAGATTGTCCATGTGTTAATGAACCCTTACAGGAAGCAAAGAATATTAACAGTAAAACCTACCACGCATGATGTAATAGTGGCTAAGGAAGATTGTCCATGTGTTAATGAACCCTTACAGGAAGCAAAGAATATTAACAGTAAAACCTACCACGCATGATGTAATAGTGGCTAAGGAAGATTGTCCATGTGTTAATGAACCCTTACTGGAAGCAAAGAATATTAACAGTAAAACCTACCATGCATGATGTAATAGTGGCTAAGGAAGATTGTCCATGTGTTAATGAACCTTTACAGGAAGCAAAGAATATTAACAGTAAAACCTACCACGCATGATGATGCCCGCACTTAAAACTTCTGGTGTGTTGATGCTGAGGTAGCGGGTTCAAACCATACACTGGTCAGTTGGACTAAAATGTTAACTTCTCGCCCTTTACATGAATATCAGAAGTCAGAGTGGGTTCACATAGTGGCGAGAGACACTGGTAATAGGGAAAGCTAATACATGCACAAAATCCATCCTGTGCACTCACTAGTAGTAGAGTGCAGCAACGCAAAGCAGAAGTAGGACTTCCGGTCCAACATAGAGGATAGGCGAATGAGCTGTTAAGGCCTCTGGAGTGTTTATGCTTGTGGTTTGCTTATTGCATTTTCCTCATGTTGGACTAGTAGTGTATGGTTCTGTCACCCTGCTACTGAGTTAAGTGCGTGGAGTAACATTGTGAGCTGTGAATTTCGTGTGGAGTGCTTTTCCATCTGTCCGCGGCTGTTTGTAGCGTGAAGTGCATGTTCAGAAAAATGTTGGCCAGCTGGTTCCTGAACTAACTGGGTTGCCTTATGCAGTAATGTGTGGCTGCTGGTTGTCTAGTGACTGCCGCTTCCATCAATGATGAACTGTATTTTTTGTGGCGGACTTTTGTGTTGGCATTCTGGCAGTGACATTATACATAGTATACTTGTGCAGGCTGTTGGTTTGACGAGACTGACTGTCCCACTTTTCACATGGGGCAGTGAGGAGCATTTTGCATGATATTCACTTGCACAGGAACGGAGCATAATGGGGTGACCCGTGCAGTTGGAACCATGACTGACTGACAGAAGGATTGGTAAGTTTTACTAGAACATATTCATAAGTGACACAATTCTACAAGTAGTAGCATGTGTATGGGCTAGGCTTGAGTTTAAAATGAGAGAATGCAACAATTTCCTTTGTTTACAAATCTCAATGAAACAAACACAAGATACCTACCAATGTACCCTCCATGAGAGGCTTGTCCCGGGTGTGCACAAAAGAGGATCCACACAGCTGCATGGAGAATACATTGCCGACATCAGGGTTTGCCATTAGTAGGGTGTCCCAGAAAGGAAGATATGATGAATCCGGCTGTAGACGAGAAACATACGTTCAATAATTTTACCATCAATACTATATGATATAATGATACTAATTTACAGAAAATGAAAAGTATTGTATGCAATAAGACTTACCTGAGACTTACCCTAGACAGTTCAGTGAGACTTACCCTAGACAGTTCAATGAGACATATCCTAGACAGTTCAGTGAGGCTTACCCTAAAGAGTTCTGTGAGACTTACCCCCAGAGTTTAGTAAACTTACTCTAGAAGAGTTCAGTGAGACTTACCCCAGAGTTTAGTAAACTTACTCTAGAAGAGTTCAGTGAGACTTTACCTAGACAGTTCAGTGAGACTTACCCTAGACAGTTCAGTGAGGCTTACCCTAGAGAGTTCAGTAAGATTTATCCTAGACAGTTCAGTGAGACTTACCCCAGACAGTTCAGTAACACTTATCCTAGACAGTTCAGCGAGACTTACCCTAGACAGTTCAGTGAGACTTAGAGGCTTACCCTAGAGAGTTCAGTGAGACTTACAACAGACAGTTCAGTGAGACTTACCCTAGACAGTTCTGTGTCATTTACCCTAGAGAGTTCAGTGAGACTTACCCCAGACAGTTCAGTAAGACTTACCCTAGACAGTTCAGTGAGACTTAGAGGCTTACCCTAAAAGAGTTCAGTGCGACTTACAACAGACAGTTCAGTGAGACTTACCCTAGACAGTTCAGTGTCATTTACTCTCGACAGTTCTGTGAGACTTACCCTAGAGAGTTCAGTGTAAGCCAGCCCCAAGATGCCTTGCCATTCTGCGTCGCTGATGAAGAAAGCCTTTGACTGTGTAATGCAAGCAATATTAACGATGGCTGACAAGTTCAAAGCTGAAGGTAACGAGACAATATCTGTCCCTATAATGCCTCTCCATTCTCCTTCTGTGTAAGGCACATAAATCTCCACTCCACTGGAGCTGAAAGAGCTTGAGCTAAGCAAAAGGAAAAAGGGCAATATTTATGTCACAAACCTGCTAAAGAAATAACAATGTATTCATCAAGCTGAGTCAATTACAAGTAATGTACACACACTATGATGTAGCATGTCCTTTGTATAATATTTTCTTAACACTGAAAATATGTTTTATTCCGTGCAGGTTTTCTTTGCCTCATGAATCGTCATGTCATGTGTCTTTTATGTCCTGTGTCCAGTGAAATGCTTTTACTTCTGTCTGCAGTTGTTTGTAGCTTGAACTGCATGTTTAGAATAATGGTGGCTGGCTTTGTCGCAGAACTGTCTGGTTTGCCTTATGCTGTAATGTGTGGCTGCTGGTTTTCTAGTGACTGCCACTTCCATCAAAGATGAAATGTATTTTTCATGGAGGACTTTTATGTTGGCATTCTGGCGGCAGCATTATGCAGTGTACCTGTGCGGCCTGTAGGTTTGTCGAGAAACCTGTCTGTTCCACTTTTCACATTGGGTAGTGAGGAGCATTTTGTGTGATATTCACTGGCACAGGAACAGAGCATAATGAGGATAACCCGTTGCTGTGAAGTTGGAACCGCGACTAACTAAATAACTTATGTCCTGTGTCCACCATCATTAGGGTCAACCCCTACCTCTCTTTCAGTGAACCATAGTATGGAAAGGCTTAGGGGGTTACATTGTCCGCCTCTAGGTCATGCAGGATACTTTAATTAGGAAAGTGGTGTTAGATGTGAAATAGTAATCAAAACAAGAACAGGAATGGCCAAAAATATATTCAACAACATGAAAAAGATCATATCTAGAGAGTTTTTCTAGAGGTTCTACAAAAACTGGGAATGAAAAGAGAGTTCATGAAAGAAATAATAAAAAGGCGCGGGAAATATATCTGCCATTAAAAAAAAAAGTACCTCAAAGAATGGACACAACATCAAGGCAGCACAATGGAGACATACTCACTTTTCTTTATGGAAGTAGTGACTTATGTTGGGGTCATATTCTGTGGCAACAGCAAAGTTAGCACTCCCTGTATCAATTAAAACCTGCATCTGAAATTTGCATAAACTAAGGTTAATGCAAAATGTTTGCCTGGCGAGCCCTAACTATTTAATGTTATATGTTGGCAAAAGTAAGTTGATAATTATACAAAATAGGCACAGAATCTATGTGGTAAAAGTAAGTTGTTAATTATACAAAATAAGCACAATATATGTGGTAAAGGTAAGTTGTTAATTATACAAAATAATCAAGGCAGAACCTATGTGGTAAAAATAAGTTGTTAATTATATAAAAGTAAGCATAGTCTATGTGGCAAAAATAAGTTGTTAATTATACAAAATAAGCAAGGCAGAATCTATGTGGTAAAAGTTGTTAATTATACAAAATAAGACCAGAATCTATGTGGTAAAAGTTGTTAATTATACAAAATAAGACCAGAATCTATGTGGTATGTTAATTATACAAAATAAGAACAGAATCTATGTGGTAAAAGTTGTTAATTATACAAAATAAGACCAGAATCTATGTGGTAAAAGTTGTTAATTATACAAAATAAGCACAGAATCAATGTAGTAAAAGTTGTTAATTATACAAAATAAGACCAGAATCTATGTAGTAAAAGTTGTTAATTATACAAAATAAGACCAGAATCTATGTGGTAAAAGTTGTTAATTATACAAAATAAGCACAGAATCTATGTGGTAAAAGTTGTTAATTATACAAAATAAGCACAGAATCAATGTAGTAAAAGTTGTTAATTATACAAAAAAAAACAACAGCCCAGAATCTATGTGGTAAAAGTTGTTAATTACACAAAATAAGCCTAGAATCTATGTGGTAAAAGAAAGTTGTTAATTATAAAAAACAAGCACAGAATCTATGTGGTAAAAGTTATTAATTACACAAAATAAGCATAGTCTATGTACTGGTGAAGGATTGAGAGTCTAATCAGGCAGGTCATGATGATAAGGATGTGAGCTAGCTAGCCAACAGATCATCCTCACTGCACATGTAACCATTCAGTACTCAGATTCCTTCCTCAGTAAATCCTACAGCATGTAGCGACCGACAACACCAATTCTGTGTTGGTTTATCAGTCTTCTTTGGCTTCCTGCATAGTGTTCTTGTCTGGCCACACCTCTTTTAACTTGCTGTTCTTGCAGTCTGACCATGGTTGTAGATTCACAGTCATCACTTGGTTCTCGCAAACAACTTACTTCTCATAGAGTATTCAGTATATCAGCCTAGTCCATGGCTCGTCCGCCGTCCACAGTAGCCTTACCTGCAAGCCTATCAGCCTGCTCAATTTCTTGTACACCCATATGCCCTGGCATGAAAATGAAACTAATCTTTGGGCAGAAAGTTGATAAGGATGATATTCTTCAAGGAACTTGCTATATGATGATCTCCTTAAGTTTGTTCACAGAGCCACTTAACATAAACAACAACATCCTTTATGATAATCTCATTAAGCTTGCTCATGGAGCCACTCAACACACACAACCACCAACAACATTTATATGATGATCTCCTTAAGCATGTTCTCAGAGCCACTCAACATACACAACAACACCCTACATGATAATCTCATTAAGCTTGTTCATGGAGCCACTCAACACACAACAACAACAAACAACACCCTATTTGATGATCTCCTTAAGCTTGTTCACAGAGCCACTCAACATACACAACAACCAACAACACCCTATATGATAATCTCCTTAAGCATGTTCACAGAGTCACTCAACAAACACAACATCACCATACCTTCTGAGGAGGTGTTCCAATATCGACGTCGATGTAGTAGCCATTCCCTGAGAGTCCAACCAGATTCCTTCTCATGGATGTTAGATTATCCGACGAAACGACCTCTCTGCGGAAAACATGCAGCAGGTCTGTACCAACACCTAAGTCGTCACTATCCAGACTGACTGAATGTCGCTGTTTTACAGGAAACTTATACATCACAGCTGAACATGGCACAAATAAATGTAACAATATAATCACAGTATTGATCACACTGAAGAAAGGCACAAGTGACTGGTTCCTGTTTCGATGCTTGTTACAGAAATGAGTATTCAAAAGGCTCACTTTAGTCAATTTCCTAAACGGCAATGCCCAAATGTACTCTGCATGAAGCATTCTCTGTGACTGATGAAAATACTGTCACCATAGAATTTATGATATATTAGTATAAGACAGGTACTCAACATGAAGAATTCTGGGACTGATGAAAATACTGTTACCATAAAATCTATGTATTAATATAAGACATGTACTCAGCATGAAGAATTCTGGGACTGATGAAAATACTGTCACCGTGGAATCTATGATATACTAATATAAGAAATGTACCCAGCATGAAGAATTCTGTGACTGCCAAAGCTAGTGCCACTGTGGAATCTATAATCTGTTGGTAAAAGAAATGAAAACCAAGAAGAAGAATTCTCGGTGGCAGCTAAAAATAAAGCCACCGTGGAATCAATACGTTGGTACAAGAAATATCCTAATCACACGGCTAATGTTTTACGTCTACGTCAGAATGCAATCCAGGGTATAGCTTTGTCACTCAAGCCAAAGCACACCAAATAATCAAGGAGACTAGTTAATAAAACACCAAACTGGCACATTTATTTACTGTTCGTTGAAGGATTTATTACAAAGTTTGGCGCATCTATGAACACATCACGGGTGTAATGATATCATCTGAACTAAACTGCTGTTGTCAGAATTACGTCCTTTAATGTAGTCTTGTGTCATTGGTACATTTTGAAACAGTAAAATTGTCTTCAATTTCTGGTTTGAAATGAGTGCCTACTCGATTCCATCTACCTGACGTACATGTGCCAGATGGTTTGCTGACTCCAACCTGAGGATATACAAGAAAAATGTATGTCATCAATTGAAATAATTATACAATTATACAACATTACCTCTGAATGCATTAACTCTTAGTGTAAAAAAAAAAGTAAAGGGATAATTTTCACACGAGGAATATTGGATATATGGTGCTAGACCTATATTTTTATAGACCAGTCGCTGTTAACTCAGTAACATCACACAGAATCTGAATGATTGAGACACTGGTGTTTGTCCATCAAGAATGATGATGACTGGTAAGACCTAATTTGTCTAGAAATGTTCTTTGACAATGTGGGTAAAGAATGCTTGACGTTCCAGGAGGATCTCCTACAGTATTTTATGTCCAGCCTTTTTTTTCACAGCTCTTGCAGTCTTGTACGCCACAAATTTTGGTCTTTGGCAGCAGTCTCCCAAGTGTCGTAATGAATTCCAAAAGCTTTTAGTGAGATCTTCAGAGTGTCATTAAAGTGTTTATGGAGACAGTACATGTAATGTGTATAGCAATCCTGAGATCAACAGATATCTGTGGTGAGTCAAGGATAAGTCTCATCATCTCATCATGTTCCTCTTGTACCTTGCGGTGTCGAGGTGAAGTATAAACTTCGTGAGAGTGCCCGGTTATGGGCTTCGTATATCGACATTCCCATGGATTCTGTTATTCCCTCAGTCCAACGTTTACGTGGTCGGCCTCTTCCTCTGTTTCCATCTGGTCTGTACATCATTGCTTGTTGTGGCATGCTGTTGACTGGTAGCCTACTTGCATGGCCAAACCATTTGACTTGCTGCTTTCTAATAAAATCTAGAGCAGCTTTAACCCCTACTTTAGTCCTGATTTCTTCATTTCTGATCTTATCTCTTCTTGATACGTTGAGTATTCTTCTCAGAAACCTCATTTCTGTTGTTGTGATTTTTCTTTTCTCTTTTTCTGTCATTGTCCAGGTTTGGCATTGGTAGCAGAGAGTTGGTAGGAAGATTGTGTTGTAAAGTGCTTTCTTAGTAGTTATTGATACATGTTTGTTCTTTAGTATTGGTGCCATTTGTCCAATGAGTTGATTTGCCTTATTGCACCTATTTTCGATCTCGTCTTCTGATCTGCCATTTGATGATATTATACTTCCTAGGTACTTGAAGCTCTTTACTTGTTTCAAGGGATGTTCGTTTAGGTGAATTGTTGCTGTTTGTTCTTCTTTAGTTATAGTCATTACCTCTGTTTTGCTTGTGCTAATTTTCATGTTATGTTCCCTACACATTTCGTTTAGACTATTCATGTGGTCTTGTAATTCAGCTTCTGATTTTGCTATTAGTGCTTGGTCATCCGCAAACAGGAGTTCTCTAATGGTTAGATTTGCAGATGGTTCTTCTTCTGTGTTCTCGTCATGCGGTATTCTTGCTGTCTCTGCTTGGCTGGTTTCTTTACATATGTTGTCTATATATGTTATGAACAAGAGAGGGGACAGGACACAACCTTGTCGTACTCCAGATCTTATGGTGAAGGGTTCTGAGTGTTCTCCAGTTGCTCTCACTATGCATTCACTGTTGTTGTATAAACTTCTGCATAGGTTTGTTAGATGTGTATAAGGATAAGTCAACAGGTTATATTATTTTATGCATATCTCTAACACCCACTGGCTGAAAGAGGCTAATAAAACTAGAACATTATATACGATTACATAAATGGACACACATAGTATTATTTGGCACTCACAGAAGAAGAAGAAGGAAATAGACATTAGAAGACGCACTAGACAACATAAAATTTGAAAGCTATAATAGTTACCAACCGGGATCGAACCTGTCGCCTCCAAATGACGACAGCGCCTCGCTGCAGGAACAAGTGTACTTCGACGCACGACCAACTAGACACTCCTAGATATATTTCTTAGAACATTATATACAACAATCAGAAAGAGATAAATGGCTTTCTTTGGTCAAGTGATGAGATGATAGGCATTGGAGAACATCGTGACGACTGGAAAGATCAAGGGGAAGAGAGGTAGAGGCCGACCAAGAGAAATGATGTTGGATGGATTGAGACGTGGCATGGAGGAATATCATCAGCAGAGTTGATCTTTAACACCAAAGACCAAGATCTGTGCAGAGACATGAATGCCTAAGCCAGTTGGCCAGGGCATTTAATGATGATGATATTTTCCAAATTCAGAAACAGGTTTCATGGACATGATACAAATAAATGTCTGATGATGTATCCACCCGCAGGATACGTCTTTTTCTCAGATACACACATCCACCCCTACCCACCCATACACTCCTCATATGTATTGACATACTGTGGGACCAGCTGGAGAAGGCAGGGGAATGTATTGAGAACTCATATGTGGAAAGAATGATATTGCAGGGGACAGGCAGGGGTTCTAAGAAGAATCTCAAAACTGAGAGGGAAGACAAGGAGAACTTTCAATCAGATAGCAGCAGGAATGATTAGTAGTGTGACTCTTCGCTGGCTGTTGAATGAGGGGATGGAGCATGTATGGGAATTTTCTGAGTGCAGTGATGTCGGTTCTTAGCTCAGCTCAACTCAACAACATTTACTTGCAAAGATAATTTGTAAATCTAATTAATATTGTAAACCCTGGTATAATTCATTAGATTGTGAAGGAGAATGGGGCTAATTAATTCTATGAAAATTAGCAGCATTCCAATTAGTCACATCTGTAAGAAAGGAAGGAGAGAAGAAAGGATGGAAATTCATATGGATCCCATACATGAAGCCAAAAGGGGGCAACATAGAGTAATCTCTATGATATTATTTTCATCAATATGTACCATAATAAATGACGTAGCATTCATATCTCTCCACTGACCTCAGTCCATGGTTTACTTGATACATTTTACTGATGATATTCCTCCATGTTGCTGTTTGAGGTGCAACTATCTCGGAAGTCATAACATCTGATGGGAGGTACGCTGAAGAGACTAGAACAAGAATCGCCATTGCGAAGGTAGCCTTTTGCGAGATGGAAACATACTGACCAATAAAATGATGTCAATTGCAATGAGAATAAGTGTTGAGGTGCTACATAGAACCTGTACTTTTATATGGACGTGAAGCATGGACAATGAGCAGACAAGCTGAAAAACATCTAATGGCTGTGGAAATGTGGTTTACTGATAAAAATTTTCTAATCTCTTCAAGGCATCTGCCATCAGATGTTATGACTGTTCCGAAATAATTGTACTGATTCACTTGTTTAATAATATTCCCATTTACTTGTATAATACCACATGCAGGTCACAATCAAACAACTGTGAACAGATGTAAAAGCATTCTGCATGAAATCCACAGCTCACAGTGTCGCTCCAAGCACTAACTAAGCAGCTGGGCAACAGAACCATGTACTACCAGCCTAACATGAGGCAAATGTGTAAGCAAAGCGTAGCCAGAAACAAAAACAGTCCAGAGGTCTTAATAGTGCAACAGCCTATCCACCATATTAGTTATTCCACAGAAGTCAAACTCAACACGGTTTCAAGGGAGGTTTTAAGTCCAGAGTGGCAAGATCACTGAATTATCATAACCTTAGCCAAGAGGCAGAAGACCTTGATGATAAAAGTGACACAGCGCATTACAACTTCCTTCAAATAACGCATTAGGACTTATACTCTTCTAAATGTATGACACTGTAATTGTAAACCACTCTAGCTAACTCTCCACCCTTGTTTATTGTGAATGGGGTGAGTGAGTGAGAATAAGTGAGCGTGTGAGTGAAGGAGTGAGTGAGTGAGTGAAAGTGTGAGTGTGAGTGAGAGAATGAGTGAGAGGGAGTGACAGTGTGAGTGAGTGTGTGAGGGAGTGAATGTGAGTGAGTGAGAGAGTGTGAGTGAGAGAGTGTGAGTGAGTGAGTGTGTGTGTGAGCAAGAGTGAGTGCGTGAGTGAGTGAGTGAGTGAGTGAGTGAGAGTGCGACCGGATGTAGCAGGATATCTCTTCTGTAAGGCCACGAAGTTCTTTCTTCCAGGCATGAGAATACAATTCAGGTGAACTAGACTTTCAGGAATAGGTCTACCTGTGTGCAGAGAAGGTCTTAACTAGCTGTCCTATGAACAACGCCCCATTTTCCTTTCCATTTAACTTTTATTGAAACAAAGTAAATTAGCAGGAAAACAAATCACGAACATCATTGCTAAGTAATCACTTCAATTATTAGGGATTAGTACAGATTGTTTTGGCATGAGAGAAAACATTGTGCGTGGCTTTACTCTGTAATTGCAATAATTGTTGAAGAAACTTGGAAAATCAACATTCACAATTTATTTTTACTATACCAATTTTAGAGGTTGGCTGGCTGAGAAGTTTAACACACTTAAACTTTCTATTCTGATAGCGGTGTAGTGGGTTTATTCTACAAGCTGGTCAGTTTTATTTAAATGTTGACCTGTTGTTCAGAAAGCAAACTAATGAATGTTAATACAATTAGTAGTATGACTCTTTGCTGGCTGTTGAACGAGGGGACGGAGCACATATGAGAATGTCCTGAGTGCAGTGATGTCGGTTATTAACTCAACTCAACTTATGAATGTAAAATTGCCTAGAAAATTAGTCAGTCAATAGGAGCTGGGGTTGACTGCAACATGCTGTTAAGGATATGCAACTTTTAAACTAACACTTTTAGTCAAATTGCCACTGGAATAAGCAGTATGGGAATGCTATTGTTTCTTTTGAAGATGGGGGAAAAAGCAAATGTGGGAATGTCTCGAACGCAGTAATATCGCTGTTGAATTAAGTATAAATGCAAGGGGAAGTCATTAAGTACAAGGAATTTTTCGAACAACATTTTTACTATTGTGCAAACCAGAAATTTTATGAGTGTTATTTCTGAACATATTCCCCCTGCCTGGCAATCTGTTCACTAGCCTGTAGATGCCTTCTAGGAAAAAGTGTTTGGGTGTGGCCTTAAACCTAATTTGCGCTGCCTCGATTACTTTGTTATCATCTGCCAACCTCTGACCTTGCAAATGTTCTTTCAAGGGTCTAAACAAGTGAAAGTCCGATGATGCAGAGTCTGAACTGTATTTTGGATGTTTCAAGACCTCACATTTGAGAGAAACTTGTGTATCCACTCTTTGCCCAGCTGTATGAGGGCGGTTGTTGTCATACAGCAACAATATTTCTTTCAAGAGAAGTCCTGGCATTTCGAATGTATCACAGGCTTCACTTTGTTCACAAGCATGTCACTGTATCAAGCACTAGTCGCAGTTTCACCTCTTTCCAAGAAATGCACCAATATAAGGCCATTGATATCTCAAAAGATGGTCATAATGACTTTCAAAGCAGATTCCTGAGTCTTGTATTTTCTTCCATTTTGTTATCTTTCTACCCATGCATACTCTCCCATGAAACAACTGTCTCTATACTGAACCATCAATCCTCTGCAGATGTCACAAGGTTTCACACCCTCTGCCCACAAAAAACAAATAAAGCCTTAGTATTCTACAGTGCAAGTCGATAGTGAGGCAGCCATTTTATAGTCGCTATTGCGCATGTGCAGACTTCTTCATTCTGACAACCTCTATATGGAGTGTTGTTTGAGAGCTAGTTTGTATCCTGAAATAAGACTCCATTGCCCATCTCTTCCATGCATTTTATAATAAAATTCCTGTTAATTACTTTCCCTCAAATTATTATCACACTAAGGCTGGTCATGTGGAAATCAACACTGCAGATCTGTTCTCAATTTTGTGTTCTTACAAAAATGTGTGCATGCTGGTTAACAAAAATGGGATAATCTGGATACAAATTTGTAAAAATGTCCTGTTTGCCAGAGACCTTTGATAGAAATATCCCTTTGCCAGAGACCTTTGATAAAAATGTCCCGTTTTCCAGAGACCTCTGATAAAATATTTATATTACAGTTGCTAAATGTTTTGTAGGAAAAACAAAATAAAGATAGTGACATGGAGATACTGTCATTGGGGTGTCAGGAGTTGAGCATTCACATATTCTAGGTCATGAAATAACCAGTTACAATGGCCAGTTTCCCTTCTCATCACCTTTCCTTCGCAGACAATTCCCAGAAAATTTTCCAGTATACATTTTTAATAGTTAAGTTGAGTTGAGTTAAGTAGTTAAGTAGTTAAGAAGTCGAGTTGAGTTTAAAAGTTAAGTTGAGTCCTCTAAAAAGTACTGGAGAGTTTTGGTCATAGACCATAACTTTATGAAGGGAAAATCCCAACTGCACCTCCCCGCGGTAGAGGGTGGGAAACACACCATGGTGTGGCTAACACAGCTCTGGGGACCGAATATCCACCGGAATAAGTGGACAACTCTGCAGCTGAGCAGAGCAGGGCACTCACTTGTCCTTACAGTCGGAAATGGCTGTCAAAGATAGAGGTAAAAGACCACCATGTGGATGTGGAAGGCAAGGGGAAACCACCACATTATCTTCCCAAGACTTCATGGCAAAACATATATCAGAGTTAGTGAACGACCTTAATGGCTGTCTTAGGGCATCCTCGTCCGATAGGGACAGTCATGAGCCACAGGTGACACCAGACCGTCATCCAGCTACTGATGGCAAAATCATAACTAAAATAAATAAATTTAGAGTAGGAACATGGAATGTTAGGACATTAAATGAGCTAGGAAAGTTGAACAATGTTCTAAGAGAAATGGATAGCATGAAAATGAATATACTAGGTGTTAGTGAGATGAGATGGAAGGGATAGGGCAAAATTGTAGCTGACAACCACACAATAATTTATTCTGGAGGGGATACACATGAAAAAGGTGTAGGAATAATACTTGACGAAAAAACAGCCAAGTCACTTAATGGATACTGGTGTATTTAAGATAGAGTTATTTTGGTCAAAATCAAAGGCAAACCAATAGATATAAATATTATACAAGTATATGCACCAAAACCAAGCAGTAGTGATGAAGAAATATAACACTTTTATGATGAAATAGAAATGGCGATGGCTCAAATTGGATCACAGGAAATAAAAATAATACTTGGAGATTTTAATGCAAAAGTAGGAAAGGGGAAAATGGAGGATGTAGTGGGGAATTATGGTTTAGGTACAAGAAATGAAAGAGGGGAAAAGCTAATAGAAAGGGCAAATATCAGTGATATGATAATTGGAAACACGCCTAAATGGAACGCCTACGCCAGCTGGCAGGGCACTTGATGATGATGATGATGATGAAGTTGAGTTGACTCAAGAACCAACTTCACTGCACTCGGGGCATTCCCATAAGCGATCACCCCTCATCTTCAATAGCCAGCATAGAGTTCCAATACTAATGGTGCCCGTTACAATCTGATTATATGTCTGTCTTGCTTTACCTATGAGTCAAGACAGTCTACCAGATCCTCTTTAGACCATGATAGTCTATCTGTTCTTCTGCAGTATACACATGCTCCCAGAGGGCCTTCACCACATCTGCCTTCAATCAATCAATCAGGTGCCTTCTCCACAATGAACCCAGAGGGCCTTCACCACATCTGCCTTCAATCAATCAATCAGGTGCCTTCTCCACAATGAACCCAGAGGGCCTTCACCACATCTGCCTTCAATCAATCAATCAGATGCATTCTCCACAATGAAGGTTGGCTGCTATGGATCTTCAACATTGTCTGTCACTCGCCCTGACTGTACTTGCCTTATTATGCATCACATCAACCATTAATGATGCAGCACCAGCCAACTTGTCTGCCTGTTAATTTCCAACCACACCAGAGTGTCCTGGAGAAAAAATCCAGTGAATGCTCACAATCCACAACCTCTGAACTGATGCACACCATTCAGCACGAAGCATACCAGTCTTCACCTTTGTCAGCATGCTTTGTGAAGAGAATGGATCTACAGAATAGAAACAGAAAGAGAAAACAGAATCCTGCCACCACAGGGAACTAAACCTTGACCACTGTCTTGACAGACAAATGCATTAACTGCTGTGCTACAGCGACTCAATTTGGTATCTAATCCATTTATAAAAATAACTAGACGACCCGGCCCGGCTTCGCCCAGCCCCTGGCGGGGAGCGTCTCATTGAATTCAAATATATTTCTCTAAGCGCACAGAGTACGTGTTCGGCCCCCTCCCGTTCCCGTTGCTCATCTGTTTCTGATGCTCCCTTTCCCGTTGCTCGTATTTCAGTTGGATCCGCGGGAGTGAGAACAACATCTGTACACAATTTCATCTCAATCGGATGGACCGTTCGGGAACGCATAAAGGACACACACACAAAGAAACATTACTGTTCATAACCAGTTTCTGGTTTAATCAGAGAGTGAGATCCCTTGGAGCAAGATGGCGGGCCACAGGCGGGCCTGTTTCTGTAGCTAGCAATGCCTTTTTCTTTCATGGTTGAGGAAAAATTGTTGATTTTAAGCTCACAAACTATGTCAGTTGGTTCCGTGGGAGTAAGAACAACATCTGTACAAAATTTCATCTCAATCGGATGGACCGTTCGGGAACGCATAAAGGACAAACAAATAAACAAACATTGTCTTTCATATATATAGACAAGTCAGAAAAAAGTGATAGGATGTTACTTCAGCTTTCACATATTTTAAAGACAAACACTTTGAGGAAATCTGAATACTGAAAACACAAACAACAAATTGCAGTATTTATTGCCTGGAATATTTTGCTGCATCTCTTCAAGTACATACTGCAGAAATCACACAACATAATTTAATTAGATAAATCCTTCAAGCTGAAACATACACATATTCACACAGTAATTTCAATTGTCTACCATGGTAATTTTAAACTGACTATCATGTCTTACTGTCTGCACAAAACTGGTTTCTGCCGATTAATGGTGATTGCTTCTGTGACCTTTAACAAGTGACCATTTTGTGTGTTAAACACCAGCAAAATGTATAGTGATACAAAGTAGCTAGCAACCTCTAGAACTGGAATCATAGGCATCTAATACTTAACAAATTCAGTGCCAAACAAAATGTGGGTTTGGACCATACGAAAATGGATGGAGGAAAATGAGAAGTGTCACAGTTATGACTTAAAAGTTGTTAATATGGTAGCAGACGTTGTATTATATATAAAAATAAAGGGGGTTACATAGGGAACATAACAGTATTGATATTGTAATTATAGTTTCATTTATAAGCCCATGGCAGTTAAGGGAAGTTTGAATAAGATGATTTATCACCCCATGGCACTTAATCAGTTAAGCAAACAGAAAAATGATACAGACTTACCCCGATTATTCCCTGGGGTCAAGCTATCTGTCTTCCCCTGCACTTTCCCCATAGAGTTTGTCAATTTTGATAAGGGGGTTACATAGGGAAAATTGCTGTCTTGACATTTTAACAATAATATGATTTATAAGCCCATGGCAGTTATGGGAAGTTTGAATGAGACGATTTATCATCCCATAGCACTTGATCAGCTAAGCAAACAGAAACATTTCTCCTCATAACATGCCCACAAAATTTTGACTGTTTATGTCTAATTTCTCAACTGAGTTTATGGTTTTCATTTATTTCTTGAAGGACTATCTCATTTGTTTTTCTGTCAATCCATGGTAGTCTTTGCACTTTCCTCAGAAACCACACTTCCACTGCCTTATGATGTTCCTCGGTTTGTTCGCTTATGTCCGTGTTTCACTTGTATACAAGAGTAAAATATGCTGCATGCCTTGTGCAGGACAATGCGATAAACCCCTTTGACAGGTTAATTTTCTAGGCAATTTTACATTCAGTAGTTTGCCATTGGTTCCTTTTGCCATTGGAACCTTTGGTTCACAAGTACATTTTTCGGAGACTCCTGAGGGTCGTTGCTGGAGCTATGGAGTTCGTGCTTTGTGCGACGCTTTCCCCGCTGCGGAATGAGACTGAGCCATATGAGATAAAAATCTGGTGCTATAAAGTCGATCCTGTAGACTTTTAAGGGACTTTTAAACTAATGTGAAGAAAACTGCTCATAAGTTTAGTTTAGTCGACTGATCAACATCAAGGCACACTGGTGTAACCCATAAGTGCTCCATTCTACTCCTAACTCAAACCTGAGTCTGGAGAAACTCAGCTCAGTGCACGAACTCCGTAGCACCGGCGAGGTTCCTAAAATACTTTGGGTAGATTTTTAATCCAAAATTTTGCCCGGGTAGCGCCGTTAGGCTACTCTTTTTCGATTTCCAACTGCCAAGGGATCTTGTACTAGCGCAACAATACACACGGGCGTCCGATCTCACTACCCAGAGACCAGGGGAAATTTTGTTACTAGAGGTCCACGTGAAAAAATCCCAGCCTCACAGGGGCTTGAACCCGGGACCTCCAGCACTCGAGGCGGACACCATACCTCGAGACCATTCAACCCCCCTCAACTGCTTATAAACCCATCATGACTCGGAAACTGAAATACTTTGGCCACGTTAAACATACAGTAGTTAGAAAGCATTGTAATGTAAAGCATCATTCCTGGAACAGGTGGCTAGGATTGACTAATGTGAAGGTGGACACAGGACATTAAAGACACCCTGAACATACAAGTACAAGAAGAACTGGAAAACAATTGAATCTTTCAGGTAGGTCATGAGAGCAATGTTCTGCAAAGAGCCTACTACATTATAATGAAAATATCTTTACATTCAACACCCGCACTCACTATAGGTAACAGCCTCTCTGTTTTAAATAACCTATATGTTAGCAGATGTGTTAGCTATTTCTGCAACTTACTTCCATTCATACATTATGTCCTCTATTTATGTTCTTGAATGTTATACTATGCACTGCTGAAATCTCATATGTACTCATCATCATTAGTTAGTTAGTTAGTCGACAGATCATCCTCATTGCACATCGAACCATTCAGTCCATAAGTGCTCGGATCCCCTCCTCAGCAAATCCCGCAGCGTGTAGCGGCTAACGACGCCAGTTCTGTGTTGGTTTATCAATCTTCTTTGGCTTCCTGCGTAGTGTTCTTGTTTGGCCACCCCTCTTTTAATTTGCTGCTCTCGCAGTCTGGCCATTGTTGTAGATTCACAGTCATCACTTGGTTCTCGCAAAAGTCTTACTTCTCGTAGAGCATTCAGAATGTCAGCCTGGTCCATGGCACGTCCGCCCTCCACAGTAGCCTCACCTGCGAGCTTGTCAGCCCGCTCATTTCCTTGTACTCCCGCATGCCCTGGCACGAAGATGAAATTAATCTTTGCCAGCCGAGACCGCTCCAGAGGCAGCAACCATTCTCTTCGGATCGACCCCTCCTCTATCCTCTTGATCATGTTCATTGAGTCGCTAAGGAAACAAGCCCTAGTAAATGTCTGTGTCTCGAGCCATGTTATTGCTTTACTTACTGCCATGACTTCCATAGTCAGGCTACTTGTGGTTTCAGTGAAAGCACCAGAGTCCTCCTTCACAATTCTCTCTCCGGCCCAAGCTGTAAAGGCCCATGAGCTTCTCACATGTCGGACGACCGACCCATCTGTGTAGATGACCGCGTCACCGTCTAGCGAATTCTCGAAAATCAACGCTTGTACTTCAGCCTCAACAGCAGCCGGATTTTCTTGTCTGCATTTTCTATCTAGTTGGATGCAAACTGAAAAGGATGTGCAGAAGTCTGTTGGCACTTGCACCCACTCCTCGCCAGGTTCTAAGTCCTCAAGTGAACACACCTATTGAAGAATGTCTTCGGCTTGACTGTCCGTCCTCTTGACATGACCGTCCTCTTTTTAACCTGCTGCCCTTCACCTTCCTAATTTCACTATGCAGTGGATGTTGTGTGTTTGCCTTAATTCTGAGGTAGGCACGTGCCCTGCAAACTTGTATTCTCTCTTCAATGGTTGGAAAATCAAGAAGGTAGTGCATCGCCCTGCATGCTGTGTCTCTTGTACATCCAAGAATAATGCGCATATCTTCATTCTGTATCCTTTCCATCCTTTCTATCTGCTTATGGCTGAGAGTCAGGAATGCCATTGCATACTCCAAAACAGACTTGACCAGCCCCTCGTACAGAAGACATAGATGGCGCTGCTCACAGTTTGCTGCCACCATCACCCGCATCGCAGCCAAACCCCGCTTGGCCTTTGTTATCACCTGGTCTATGTGCACATTATAAGCAAGGCTTCGATCAAACCGTATCCCCAGGTAATTCATTGCCTATGTTCTTTCCACCGTCTCTGAACACAGCATTACAGTTGGTGTTGGAGTGTTGACAATATGATTATTCAACGAGAACCAAGTCACTGTTGCCTTTGTTGGGTTGACCATTGCCCCAGCTTCATCACACCAAGTACTTATGCGATTGAGTTCGGTTTGTAGTTCCACAGCAACCTCCTCTCTATCCTTACCCTGACAATACACTAAAACATCATCGGCATATGACAATGTCCTGCCAGGTCCAGTGATCTGCTCACTGGTGATTCTCACTGTGTAGGCGTTGAACCATCATCATTATATCGGAACAGTCATAACATCTGATGGGAGATGCCTAGAAATTATAAGAACAAGAATCGCCATGGCGAAGGAAGCCTTTTGCAAGATGGAAAATATTTTTTTTAAAATGTTGCATATCCCTTACAGGGCGTTGCAGTCAACACCAGTATTTTCAGCTGCTGTTGATGTACTAGGCAAGTTTTTACGTTCAGTAGTTTGCCATTGATTTCTGAATGACCGGCTCCCTTACCAATATGTTATAACACAATGTGCCACGGTCTGCTGCACAAATCGGTCGCGGCTGCGTTTTGAACGCCTGGTAAGCGGCTCACGAACCATGCTCACAAGCCTTTGGCCACGGAGACCAATGGAAAACATACTGACCAATAAAAAGATGTCACTTGCACTGAAAAAAGAGTGTTGAAGTGTTACATAGTGTACTTTTGTATGGATGTGAAGCGTGGACAATAAATAGTCAAGCTGAAAAACATCTGGTGGCAGTGGAAATGTGGTTTCTGAATAAAATGCAAAGAATACCAGGACAGGCAGAAAAACTAATGAGCAGGTCCTATAAGAGGCAAATGAAAGCCATAAACTGATTAGAGAAATTAGACACAGACAGTCAATTCTTTGGGCATGTTATGAGAAGATGTAAACTAGAAAACTTGGTGACAGCTGGCCAGATTGAGAGGAAAAGAGCAGGGGGAAGGCAGAGAAGTAAATATCTGGATGGCTTGACCACATGGCAGAGCTGATCCATGACTCTGGTGATCATGTAAGATCGCAAAACATGATCGCCCATGCTTACCGGCATGGCACATAATGCATGAATATGTTGGCAGTTAAGTTAAGCTCTTTATGCAACTTACTTCCATTCATACATTATGTCCTCTATTTATGATCTTGAATGTTATACTATGCACTGCTGAAGTCCCCCATATATACACAGTATCATCATTAAGCATACTCATTTCTACAATGATCTGTTGGAATGATTTGAGTCACACTTAATAAAGTCCACTTTACAAGCCACTGTGACATTTAATGTGGCAAAAGTATTTCAGTTTCCAAGACATGGTGACACCGTTTATGATTCAGTGTCCTTCGATGTTCACATGGTGTAGAATATTAGTACCTTTCTTTCTTCTTGGTCTACGATATTCTACAAACTTTTCTGTAATATTTAAGTATAAAGGCCCAGATATTCTTCTTTAGTGGTTGCAAAATGGTGAAACCAGAATAAAAACGGTAAGTATACCAAATTATTGAGAACGATCCAATTCAAAACAATATTCTCCTTAGTAAATTTGAATAATAATAATACATGTACAGACCTACAAGCACTTGGAATCAACGACTGGCAAGAGAAGGTCCACCAGAGAGACGAATGGAGACGAATTGTATTTGCAGCAAAGAATCTCAATGGCTCGGAAAGCTGAAGAAGAAGAAGAAGAAATTTGAATAGTTGAGTTGTGTTGAGCTAAGAAATGACATCACTGCACTCAGGACATTCCCATATGCGCTCCGTCTCCTAATTCAACAGCCAGCAAAGAGTCACACTACTAATTGTTCCCACTGCTATCTGATTGACAGTTCTTCTGGTCTTTCCTCTCAGTTTTGAGATTCTACCAGAGCCCCTGCCAATCCTCCGCAATATAATTCTTTCCACATACGGGTTCTCAATCTGTTTCCCCATAGCAAAGACATAAACAATAGATTGCATGATTTATTAACTGGTGTATTCCATTTTAGTTGATGTTGTGTGATTTCTGCATTATGTACCTGACGAGATGCAATAAGATATGCTAGGCATTAAATCGCACTATCTATTGATTGTGTCTCCGTTATTCAATTTATCCGATTCCTGTTTCAGGCTCTGACATAAAATATTATAACAAATCTGGAATATTCGCTATTTACCCATTTCATCACCGTACATAGATTATAATCCTGTTTGTACAAGTAAATGGATAGTGTCAGTCACCAAACGTTTATCAAAGATATATCATAGAAGTGAGGAGCGGCTGGCCGAGTGGATAGAACGCCGGACTCCCATTCGGGAGACTCGGGTTCGATCCCTCGGTAAGGTGTGGGATTTTTTTCTGTCGGGGGCAAAAAGAAAATTCTAACCTGCACAGGACTGCGCTAGCCAGGCTGCCTTAATTCTTCAGGCTCAAAGACCCCTCTGCCATACACCCCAAGGTACTAAGTTGGCAGTAAATGACAGTTGACAGTTTTATCATAGAAGTGAAACTAATTGTTTTACTAAACTAGAGAAGAAATGTTGACTCGCATATAATTAGCAATGTCAGTTGTCGGACTTCGTCAGGATTGGTGGGGCTAGTGGAAAAGTCGTTTCGCGGAATATTTTAAGTGACAGTGCAGGGACTTCTGGTTTCTAACCACGTCTGCTCCTGATTCCAAATATTTGAAAACAACTCTAAATATTGCAGATTGCAGGAGTGGTCGGTCTGCTATTCTACAAGCGTTTGTGGTTGAGAACTTTATTCACTTGAAGCTGTTGACTTTTGTTGGTGTAACGTAATCTAATTTTGTTTTAAACAAGTCTTTCTTTTTCTCTCTTATTACTAATTAATGCAATTTTGAATTGTTCATTCAATTTTACATAAAGTTGAAGAGTTTCAACGTTAATCTCCTTTAATTGTGTTAAGGAAAAAATATTAGCACTTAGCACAAAAATGAAAATAAGAAATGGCAGTCATAACACAAAATTCAAGATGGCAGGCACCCATACAATAGTGCTAATCGATAGCGGACCTGTATTTATTTATAATTAGAACTGGCAATTTAACTACTAAAATTAAACAGAATACAAGTTTCATTTGTAGCGGTAATTTATCTGTGCACTTGTATAATATTTCAGGATTTGACATGACTGAAAATAATTTTGAAAGCCAGTTTTCAGACCCGTCTGTAAACCTATAAGTAGTTTACTGTAAGGAGTACTTTTTTTTCTAAGCAGCGCAGCAGTACATAATTATTTACATTTAAATACAGTACTGTAAAATAAGTTGTTTCTTTTTAAAGTTAGTATTTAATTATTAATTGCTCACTTTTAGATACAGAACAGTTTAGTTTCTAAACTAAAAATAGTGTAAATATAGAGCAGAACCAGGAGTCAATTATTATTATTAGTGAAAGTGACTGCTTAATTATGCAGCAGTTACAAACTTATTTACTTAAATTAATGCATGATATTTAATCAACAAAAGAAAGATGTCGCAGAGCAATGAGTGCATCAAGATAATGTGAGTACATTTTTATGAATTGTTCTTTCACTAACGATGAACATTTCACATGACATTTATTTAATATAAAAGGCAGCTATTTATGACTCTTAATTAGGTCACAGCACATCCTATCGAAAAGTCTTAAAAGACGAGTGCATTTTTCTCAGAGACTTGGAGACTCTCGTGCTTTGTGTGATGCTCTTGGTAGGCCGCTCTGCGGAAAGAGACCGAGCCATATAGGATAAAACCTGTAGCAATGAAGTAGATCATCTCGATCCTGTCGACATTCTATCGAAAGAGGAATGTGACTTTTACTTCTCCTGTTACCAAACTGCACAATAAAGTATACATCTTGTCAGGTTGGTTAGCGATGCGACATATGTTTAATGAATAATAAACAATTGGCGGCCATTTTTAATTGTTAATTAGGTCACGGCACATCCTATCTAAAAATAGATAATACGTCAAGTTAGGCCTCGCTACCCCGGACGCAATGATATACGGTACCATGTTATCCGTTTAAAAATAAACAAGCCACAGTAATAGAAGGCAGAAGTTCTCAGCACCCAATGTTTTGGGTCACGATCAGCTGTGTTCAATTTACAAAGATGTCTTTACACTTCCTAGTTGAAGATTAGGACACAAAAAAATTAATAACTCCGCTTATAATTAACGTAGTCTTCATTGAGATACCGTTGGATTCGTCTTGTCAAGCTGTATCCACCTGTCATTGTTTCATAAGTAAAAACACAACTTTTGGTACTTCAATTGTTATTCACCGGAACATACGCAAATCCTTTCGAGCCTCATTTGCATCGGTCCTGCAATCACTTCCGGTTTAGTGTTCGGTGGACTGCTGGACCGATCGATGGATGTTTTTTAAGTTTTTGGGCCCGTAGCGCCCTCACTGTCGCCGACAGTGAGGGCCCTACGGGCCCAAAACTAACAAAACATCCATCGATCGGTCCAGCAGTCCACCAAACACTTAACCGGAAAGTGGTTGCAGGACCGATGCAAATGAGGCTCTAATGGATATATAGCCTCGTGACGTCTGTTGCGGTGAATTAAAATTGAAGTACCCAATTTTTAAATATTGTCTATATATGCTAATATAATTCATAGTCATACTGACTGACCTGTTGTGTTGTACTTGTTGTTGTTTGTAGTGTAGGTACAAACTTTAACTTAAAACTTGGGCGTTGGGGTCCTCAAAAAACAAACAGGACCATATAATCTCCTATCTTTAATCACAAACTAATACAACAAAGCAAAATATTGAAAAAAGGTGTACACAGTACACTTAAAACTGTGAGAAACATGAAGATAATTACCGTAGTCGTGAGCGACGACTGCTGGTGTTTAGACTGTCCTCCCTGCCGCAGCCTGTGTCTGCTGGGAAGGTTAAAACATGGAGCAGGAACTTTAACGAAAATGTATTTTCTGGTTTTCGTCCGTACGCCTGTTAACGAAACGCAGTTTCATTGATTGGAGACAACCAACGGGATCTGCAACACGTAGTAAAATTTGAAAGAAAAAAAAAAAGGTCCATATCCGTTACAGTACGTTTGCAGTCAACATAAGCAGTTTCTTGCTGTTGTTGATGGCTTTTTGCCACTGATTTCTGAACGACAGGCACCCATAAGATTTCGTAAAATATCACTACCAGCACAACGCGGTCTGCTGTCAAATCGCGCACCATTTAGTGGGTGCGGTTATTGTATACAGTTAACAACTAGGGTTAGAAATTTGTAAGAAGACACAGATTATGGTCGTCTCTAAGAAGAAAGAAATACTGCAATGATATATAATATATTGTTACATGGGAATATGCTTAAACTAGTGGAATGGTAACAAAATATATTGTTACATGGGAATATACTTAAACTAGTGGATTGGTAACAACTATTTTTGAACAGTCATAACAGGTCTTAGTCAGATATGACTGAGCTACCGTATGACAGTAGACGGTACTACCTGCTTTCTGTTAGCACCGAATGTTGGGCGGCGCTTACGAAACCAGACATTGTGCCAACGGTTTCGGGCGGAGGAGTGCAATTGGGAGGGTACAAGCCTTATCCTAGTGCGAGGAAATGCAAGCTAAAGACTAAATGTCATGGCAGGGCAGACCAGGCCCTAAGCCTTGGTTGGCAACCGGTCTAGGATCGAAGCTCCGACAGGCGGACAGTTAGAGCATTACTTTGCTGATCCGGCAGCTTCTGCAGCTTGTCTTGTTCCATACGTATTGGTGTTACCTTTCCTCTGGAGTACACTAGACAGACCGAGAGAGAGAGAGAGAGAGAGAGAGAGAGAGAGAGAGAGAGAGAGAGAGAGAGAGAGAGAGAGAGAGAGAGAGAGAGAGAGAGAGAGAGAGAGAGAGAGAGAGATCATGCTGCATGGGCAAAACATGGCCTCTAAATTCAGCCCAGGCTTTGTGTTATGGAGAGGTAAAACTCCATTTTACAAACTATCGTCTGTCAAGACGGCAAGGTGTCAGTCAGTCAGTCATAACAGCATAACGTCTGATGGGAGGTGCCTTGAAGAGATTATAACAAGAATCGCTATGGCATAGTTAGCCTTTTGCAAGATGGAAAACATAGGCTACTGATCAATAAAAAGATGTCAATTGTGACGAGAAACTACCTCTGAAGTCGGAGTGGATTAGCCAGATGGCTAGGGGCAATATAATAGTGAAAGCTAATCCATACGCAAAAATCAATAAAATGCAATAGAAGTAGTAGCACGTGTATGTACTGTGATGATTGAGTTCACAGCGAGCGAACAAAAACAAAACAAAGAGCAACAAGAAAATGTGTGTTGATGTTTTCATAGAACTTGTACTTTTCTATGGTTGTGAAATGTGGACAATGAGTAGACAATCAAAACAATGTTTTCCCGTAGTGAATTTGAATAAGGAAGACATAAACAATAAATTGCATGATTTATTGCCAGGCATATTTCGCTGCATCTCGTCAGGTACATACTGCAGAAATCACATACATAAAGTAAAGTAACTAGATAAATCCTTCAAGCTGAAATATACATATTTTCGCACAGTAATTTCAATTGTCTACCACGGTAATTTTAAACTGACTGTCATGTCTTTCTGTTTGCACAAAATTGGCCTATGAAGATTAATCATGATGGCTGTTGCGAACTTTAACAAGCGACCATTTTGTGTGTTAAACAGCAGACACAATGTGTGTTTTAACACACAAAATGATCGAGAACATGTGTATATTTCAGCTTGAAGGACTTATCTAGTTACTTTAATTTATGTTGTGTGATTTCTGCAGTATGTTCCTGACGAGATGCAGCGACATATACCAGTCAATAAATCGGGCAATCTATTGTTTGCGTCTTCGTTATTCAAATGAGCAGACAAGTTGAAACCCATCGCATAGCAGTGGAAATGTGATTTCTGAGGAAAATGCAAAGAATACAATGGACAGAAAAAAAAAATGAGCAAGTTCTAAAGGAAACAAACGAAAACCGTAACCTGATTAAAGAAATTAGACAGACAGTGAAGATGTTTTTAGGCATGTTGTGAAAAGAAATAAACTTTAGAACTTGTTGACAACTGGCACGATTGAGAGAGAAAAGAACAAGAGGAAGACAGATAATTAAATATATGGATGGCTTGTCACATGGCATGGTCGAGACAAGAACACACAACTGATCCTCGACTCTGGTAATCGTTTAAAATAGCGAAACATTACCGCCCGCGCTTCTCGACACGGCACGTGATGATGATGAGCAGAGTTCCGTAATTTCCCCCGACTTAACGGGTCGAGAGTGTGAAGTCAGAGGCGGTGTATGAGCCACTGCCGTTCAAATAACTAGGGCAAACTTTCCTATTTAAAAAAAGAATTGTGTGCGTATCTTTTGCAGGAGGTTGAAGTAAACTCCGTGTTGATTTGCTAGGCATTTTTACGTTCAGTAGTTTGCCATTGAATTTCTGAACTAGAAGTCAACGCTGTTGAAGTTGAGCTAAGAACCGACCTCGCTGCACTCAGGACATTCCCACTAGCGCTCTGTAGCCTCGTTTAACAACCAGCGAAGAGTCATAGTGCTAATCGTTCCAACTACCATCTGATTGAAAGTTCTCCTGGTCAGCCCTCTCAGTTTTGAGATTCGTCCAGAACCCCTGCCGACACCCCGCCATATCAATCTCTCCACATTTGTGTTCTCAGTCTGTTGCACCGCTTTCTCCACTCGTCAACGTTTAAGCCACTGAATGTAAAATTGCCTGGTAAATCACAAACAGCCAGTAAATGCTGGGCTTGATTGTAACGTCCTATAAATGACAGGCTAACTTTAACTTTCTGGCGATAACTGAAGTTTCCCTCTACGCAATTGAGTCGGCGCTTAGTTGCATGTCCTTTACAGGACTTTGCATTAAAACCCAGCAGATTGAGGCTGTTTGTTATTTTACAGGCAATTTTACTTTGACTAGTTTGCTGCCACTGCCAAAGTAACTACGACGATTGCCTGGAAGAGGCAAATGAAACTAAAGTCTTATATACAATAATAAGAAAGAGGCAAACAGCTTTCTTTGGTCATGTAATGAGAAGAAAGGCATTGGAGGACATCGTCCCTACTGGAAAGATCGAACAAACGAACAATCTTTATTTTCAAAGGGTTAAGAATTGGGCAAGCAGGCATTCTGCTCTTCTTCTCTAATTCCTCTCATACATTATTTCATTCATCATTACTTATGAAGCTAATCTTAGACAACAAAAGAACAGTCAGCATTAATACGCATGAAACACAATCAATAATACATGACTCACTGAGGCAATGTTTACCATGGTCATGATAAATACCTAAGGAAGGTGTAACGTGCCGTACATATGGGAATGTTTATTAACTAGTTGTCGTTTGAGATAATTTACCATTATTATTTTTAGGGGGACATGTAGTCTGTACTGAGGTAGTGTTCAAACAGGTTGCGACTGTATGTATAATGATTGGTGGTGATTTTGATTTTTTGTGGAAGATTGTTCCACAACTGAGCGGCAGAGTATGCTAAGCTTGTTTTATATACGTCTACCCTAGGTGTAGGGACATGAAGTATATTTAGTCGTTAGCTATGTCTTGCGTTATATTTAAACGATGGCCAAAGGTAGATTGGAGCATTTTGAAATAGGATTTTGTGAATTAGTTTAGCCTTATTAAAAAGTAGGCGTTTGTGGAGTGGCAGTAACTGAAGACGTTCATGTAGGTTAACATTGTCTGTAAGCTCATCATCATTGATTAAACGCACTGCCCATTTATGGAGTGAATAAAGGCGTTTTGTGATTGATTTGGAGCATCCATCCATCCCAGATTGTGAAGCAATAATCAATATGTGTTTGTATGTGGGAAGTATAGAATATCTTTCTTGTGTTTTCATTGAGGAAATTTTTAATTTTGGCAAGCTGGTATACTTTTTTGGCTATTTGTTTAGCTAGAGCATGAACATGGGAATTAAAGGTTAAATTATTATCAATGATAAGACCCAGTGCCTTGCCCTCGGTTACACTTTCTATAGGCGTGCTACCAATGTGCAGCTGAAGAGTTCTCTGCAAGTTTAACGTGTGAAGTCTTTGCCTGGTTCCTATTAACATAGATTTTGTTTTAGAAATGTTAATTTGCATGCGGTTTGCATGACTCAAGTTAACTACACTATTTATTTCCTGTTGCAAGGATAATTCTAGCACATTACAATCAATAGCGTTTGTATATACTGTACAGTCGTTTGCAAATAGATCGCAGAACGACGACAGATATAAGGGAAGATCATTTATATAAATGGCAAATAACAGAGGGCCAAGTATAGACCCCTGAGGTACTCCAATATTAATGGTAATGACTTGAGATAAAGATTTATTGTGTGATACTACTTATTTTCTGTCCAATAAAAATGATTTTATTAATGTCACTATATTAAAGCTTACTTTCATTGTTTCTAGTTTTTTAATTAGAATAGTATGATCTATCATATCTAATGCTTTTCTAAAGTCTATAAACACCACTCCACGTAGAGTATTGTTGTTAATATTTTGAAGCCAGTTTTCTATCATGTTTGTTAGGGCCGTATGACAAGAATATTTTGGCCGAAATCCTGACTGACTGTCAACTATTAGTTTGTGGCGAACTAAGTGCTCTAGTGTTGTTTTGTGGATGTGCTTTTCTAGCGGTTTGGATAGTGAGGATAATATGGAAATTGGCTTATAATTACTCATGAGACGATCGTCTAATGAATCAACTTTTAAATGAGGATACACTTTACCGATTTTAAAGACTAATGGGAAGTGACCTTTGGTGAGACACTGATTATATATAAAAGTTAGTGACTCACAAATCGCCGGTGCAGCGTAGCGAAGGATCCGATTACTGATTCCATCTAGTTCTGATGAGTTATTGTTTTTTAGGTTACTGAGATGAGTAAATACTTCAGTGGTCGTCATTAGCGGTATCTTGGAGGGAATGTCTCCAAAGCATTTGTTCTCACAAAATGATGATAATAAAGATATGTCATGAGGCGCATCTGGTATTGCAGCCTTCAGTTGGTTTATGTCGGACTGAAAGAATCTACTGAATTGATCACATGTAACCTGACTTGATGGTAATGATTGTGATGATTTGTGTTTGTTTGTCAAGGTATTAATTGCTTTCCATATATCTTTAGTGTTGGTTTTATCTATTATTAGGTTCTGAAAATAGTTTTACTTTTCCTTTCGAATAACATATTGATCGAGGGGAAGAGAGGCAGAGGCCGACAAAGAGAAATGATGCTGAATGGATTGAGATGGTAGAGGAATATCATCAGCAGAGTTGATTCAGAAGACCAAAGAGAGAGATCTGTGGAGAGACGTGAACGCATACGCCAGCTGGCAATGCACGTAATGATGATGTTGCGTTTGCCATTAATCCATTGGCACCTTACCGTCTTGGCAGACGATAGTTTGGTACATTGTGCTTCAAAAAGTCATAATAACTACAACCCATGGCGGTAGCTAATGTGACTGATAAGGCAAATTAGCGCTGTAAATGTTCGTCCACAGTGGATGCACGTGAACACAAGGTCATTTACACCATCATACACCTTCTTACGTCTCGCACGCTCGGTGTGTGACTTATCTGCAATAATTTTCTCCTTTGTCTTTATTCAATTTCTGGGACGCAGAGGTGTTTCTAAGGCACCAGGGCCGGGTTATATACTGGCCAAGACCTATTGACGCGTCCTCGTCGAGCGTCCTGGGCAACAGGTCCCTTCGGGGTCCTGGCTAAAGTCAATAGGATCGCCGATTCCTCCGAAGTCGGAGAGTGTCTGCCTGTACGGCGAGGAACCACCAGTCTGCACACCAATAAGCCAGACATGGGACAACGGATACTCACGCAAACCTCAGGTCCTGTATGACATCACACTGATGTTGGACAACAGGATGTCTTCATCCGACATACAGGACTTCGCGTTGGAGCTCAAGCCAACGAACACAAGCAAGCAAGCAAGCATTCAATTTCTGATATCCCTCCATGCAACACGTTAAACGGCGACTTGCTCCTAATGTGCATTATCAATGCCTGTATCAATCATGTCCCGCTTACACACATCTTTGTATCGTAGTAGAGGCCGACCCTGACATCTCTTACCCATGTGTAATTCACCAAAAAAAAAAAAGAAAGAAAGATGTCCTTTGGTATTCTACCATCATCCATCCTCCTAAGATGCCCTATCCATCTAAGTCTACGAAGACTGAGCATGGAATAAACTGTCACACAACCTGATCTTTCCAATACTTCAGTATTTGTGATTTTGTCTTGCCACTTAATACCAAGAATTCTTCGCAGACACCGCATATGAAAGCTGTTTAAACGTTTCTCTTGGTGTGAGTAAGTTGTTCAGGCTTCACTGTCATAAAGAAGAGTACTAAGGACACAGGCTTGATAGACAAGGACTTTTGTTTTGGCAGTAAGCTTCCTGTTCTCCCAGACTCTTTTTGTTAACCTGTTCATTGTTGTTGCTGCCTTACCAATCCTGATGTTGATTTCCTGATCTAGGTATAATTTGCTATTTACCTTTGATTCTAGATATGTAAAATGGTCTACTATCTCTAGTTCGGCGTCGTCAACAAAGATTGATTGTGCTCCATGTGCACCTAACGACAGAATATGTGTCTTCTTTTTGCTAATTGTTAAACCAAATTCAGAACAGGCATTGGAGAATGCAAATAGTAGACGTTGTAATTCTTCCTCAGAGTGGGTCGTAATTGCAGCATCATCTGCAAAAAGCAACTCTCTGAATCAGTACCCTCCTAATTTTGGTCTTGGCATTCAATCTCTGAGCATTGTAGAGTCCGCCATCTGAGCGTGAGTGAATTTGCCATTGATAAGCAGACAAATTAGTATTTGTGTTGAAACAGCGGAGGTGTGGTTGTATAAACGAATGCTGAGAACGCCGTAGACAATTTGATGTCCAGTAGTTTGTCATTGTTTTCTAAATGAGAAATCAACGTGTAGGTAAAATGAACCCACTGCTGCCTTTGCCTTACTGGCGATAACTGAAGTTTCCCTCTAGGTATTGGCGCCTTGTTTTTCTTAAAGTTTTATGTTCAATAGTTTGTCATTATTGCTTTCTAAACGAGAAATCAACGTGAAAGTCCAGCCAAACATTGTGTGAAATTAACCCACTACCTGGCTGGAAGAGCACGGGGATGTGACCTATAGATACTGTATTTAAATAGTAGTAAATACTGTGTTTAAGAAATTTAAAAAAAAAATAATTTCTTCCTTCAATTTGCCATTACCCCTTCCCCGTTCAACCTCAAAAGAGAAGTTATAATTAGGTTTCATCTCAGGCTCAAATTAATAATCCTCTGACTGAATTAACCACGTTTCGTATTGTAATCTTAGTGTATAAGTATAAAATATAAAACCAACTTACACATTATAGAAGGCTTAAGCAGGGAAAAAATATGTCTGAAATTGAACATAGAGTTTAATAACTAAAGAGTTTAGCAACCACTTCTTACCAGTTGTCGGCACATCGATCAAGCGAAAGTTATTTTTTTTACAAACAACACAATCAGAACATAAGCCACGCAACATCTAACACAGGCCGTATTCGCGCGCAGGCACGCGCATCTTGAACGCTTTTTAATTAAACTTCAACCCACGAAGCCATACAACAATGATGGGTTTTTCAGAATACAGCTGCTGTGGTAAATGGCGTGTGACAGCCTGTTCGACTGTAAGCTGGTTTCAAGTTTGATTTCATGTTTACATTGTACGCGTATGCATGCTGAAGATCCTGTATATAAAATGAAAAGGGTTTAGTTGGTTGGTTGGCTGGTTGGTTGGTTGGTTGGATGGTTGGTTAGTTGGTTGGTTGGTTGGATATTAAATGTATACGTATGCAGTTGTATATCATGTATATAGAATTGAATGGGTTTGATTGGTTGGTTTGTTATTTAGCAGATAGGTAGGTATGTGGGTTGGTAGGTAGACAGCTTGGTTGATTATTTGTTTTGGGTGTTAGGTTCTTTGGCTGGTAGGTGGGAAGGTGGGAAAGTAATTTGGTTGGTATTTAGGTAGGTAGGTAGGTGAGTAGGGAGGTTGGTAATTTGTTAGGTTGATCGGTTGGGTGGTGTCGGATGTTTTGGGAAAATGTAAAAGAGATAGAGTAAAGCTAGAGTTACTCTCTCCCAATGTGATCCTGCCCGTTATAATTTTAATAGTTTTCAATGGTTCAATTGCTTGAGTCCATAAATAGAGTCCAGGAGAGCCAAGGAAGTCCTCAAGGTGAACAAGGAAAAGATCTCCTTGAATACTAATGATATTCTTGTGGAGTTTCCTTGCCCCTCTGCTCTAAGCTAAATAATTAATATCTATGGTATATTAATTAATAACAATGATAACGTAAACACTCAATGAATTCTTGTAACACTCAAGTGCGGAAATGACATATCTGTAACATTTTATTAATCAACAAGCTGGGATTGGAGTTTTGCCATTTTAATCAAAACTTATCATCCAGTCCAAAGGTATTATGCATACTCATTAATCTCACAATCATTCACTTGGTTTTGAAATAAACACAAACATAAAGCCCAATTCCCCAGGTGAACAAATGCTATACATCTATCAGTGGTGTTATAATAATAATGAGTCTTGATCATGAACTCGAGCTTCTCCACTCCAGGGTGTTTGGAACAAACTTGTAAAAAAGTTATGTAAAATTAGATACAGTTGGTCCACTGTGTGAGTGTTATTCTGGATCAGGTATGATGATAGTTGAGTTTTCTCTCCAATTCCAGGTGCAAGCTAAAATTCCCCTGATTTCCTCAAGGTGATACAGGTGTACCTGGTTTTTGTGGCTGGATGGCATTCTTGTCTGTAAGTTCTTTTTTTTTTAAAAGGCTTAATCATCATTCCAGTCAGGAGCTCCCATCAAGAGGCAGACCTGGATCTGGATGGATCTAACCCCTACCTGAAATTCCAGCATCAAACATATATCTATTGATATCATAAATGTATCTATATAATCATTAGAAATGGAAGAAGGTAAAAACCCCCAACGCAAAAAAGGAAAATAAATAAAGGGAATTTTGACTCCAGGGAAAACTAAACAAGGGGGGGGGGGGGGGGAGAGTCTTAGTGTCCCCTAACAGTTATCAACCGGTTCCTCTCCATCCAATCCTCCATCACACGGCGCTCAAGAATTAGACTTCTAGATAAGCAGGGTCATCTTCGTCCATGTCCGCACCCCCATGGTCTCAAGGTTGAGTTATACCTTGATCGATTCGGTAATGTGATAACCGTGATCACCATCCCCCTTTGTACATATATATTTTTCCTAGTTATCCAGCCATTTAAAAGAAAAAGCCTCACACATTAAAGAAAAAAAAAAAACAACACTCACACATTAAGTGTTTTAATTCATTCCTAAATGAAAAGAGTATTTACTTGTAAACAATATAAGTACATTATGGCATCATCTCCTGTATGACATTCAGGTGGGTTCTTCCCAATCAAATGCCTTGAGGAGGAGTATCTTCCCTCCTCTTCAACATGTAGTTCATGTAGGTATATGCCTTTACCTTACTTATCTATAAGATTTATCATCATCATACATCAAACACAATTCAGGAAACACAACCATATAATTGTAACATGAGTGGTATGGAGTACAGAGTGGCGTCATCCGTAGAGGCACATTAAATTATCAATTAGTGCGTGGGTACCACTATGATCTTCTCCTCTGATAGGCATGGCAGTATGCGCCAATTTGCCTACTATCAGGTGATTGATTGATCATACTCATCCTCGGTATGTCACTTCTCCTCACCCAATCTAGAATCAATTACCATAAATCATAAACACACTTGCATGGATGATGAATAAGCATAATTAAGTGACTCACAATCTGTAAGTTAAAAGATAAATTCATATATTTAACGCCGATGAAGTCACAACTGAATCATCACATGAATGCTTCCATAGACCACACAAGATTTTATGATAACACATAGGGAACTATTTAACATTTAATGTGCCCATGTACTGTTTCTAGGACGAATTACACTAATTCCTCCTAACTAGTGATTGCACATTTTAGATAGTTCCTAAAATTCTAATCTCCTAAATCCTAAGTTAATCACTAACTCCTAAATCACTACTGACTTAGCTTAACTGCTTAAGGAGTAAAATGCACAACCTAGGCATAATGCTTATGCTTACTTGGAAGCTGCATAACTAGACAAAACCTCTCGCTATGGGTTAACCTAGTACACCTATTATCTACGAACTACGACATCTGAATATAGTGCTTAGTCTCTCCTGAAATAAGTTCTTAAGGACTAACTACATTTTTACAGCACACCAACTTACAATTTTCTGGGAAAGGAGCATAACTAACTTAATATTATAGTGTGCTTACCTTCAACATAGTTGAATGTCTTCTTCAAGCATAACGTCATCAGGTTTCAGGCTCCAGACTAGGTTTTTGGGTTTCCTAGTTCGCTGGCCCTTAGTAGGCCGGCACTTTACTCTCTTCCGCTATTGAAGTTAGGTAAACTTCAGATGGATTGTTGAGTAGATGGCACCAGGCCGTCATTTCCAGTTGCCCTTCTCCTGTTGAGCGATTGCTGAAGGATTTTCGTTTTACACACACTGAACGGCTGCCTGTCTTCACTCAACTTTAAAGCCTCTCGGTTGTTGATTTCTCCTGCCCTTCCTCTACTTGGCTCTGACGTCATACCGGGTCGTGACAAATGGCTGAGCTCCTTTTCGGCTATATTTAGAATATTGTCGTTTCTTTTTCAAATCATCGCTCTTTTTCAGTTTAAGTTGATGTAAATTTCATCTTTCTTCTTAAACTATAGGCGCTAATTCCTTCATTTTTTAAATTTGAATTTAATCCTGATAGTGGTGTTTGTTGGCGCTGTAGCTAACAGGGGGCGTGGGGGGGGGGGACGTGCAGGGAGATTCAAACAACGATGTGGAGGTTTGCAAGACGTATACTACAGGTGGTTGGTTTTGTAACTTATCGTCCCTGGAGGAAAGTGGACTCGACAAGCACATCTTTAATATCCTTCTACTATTTGGAGTATTGAATGACTTTTGTCTACACTACTCCCTTCCGTCTTTCATACACTATATCTCTCTCTTTCTCTCTCTCCCTCTCCTTCATAACATACTCTGACAACAGTTTCCTCCAACAATTAATAACCTGTTTATTGTTGAAAACTATGTCAGTTGTATGTATTGAATGTGTATCTGTAGTTGTTAGTGTCTGCTAATGTGAGTGCAAGATAGGACTTTTAGACGTTAGTCTTCGTATCTTCTCTAGCATATTCAAACGGCCAAAACATCGGACATCATACATAGAATTGGAACGTTCTCACCCTGGATGCTCCCCTCCGGCTTGAGTCTGGACTTAATCCAATTATTGAAAAACAATTGTCAATGTCTTATCATCAGAAACATAATCCAATAAAGGTAAGTCACTGAAGTTCAGATATGTCCTGTTTTGGGAGGTAGTATAGTCCACCACTGAATACACATCACCACTGTCTATAAATGTCTATTCCTATGTTAAATGTTCTCGTGTTCTTCAATGTTTCTTTTAGGTGATTACCTAATTGCAATATATTTTTCCCTATTACTCTGCTTTTATAACGTAAAGTTCTTTCACTAAGGTTCACCAAAACCTGTTTCTTGCCATTCGTTATGTCACCCACTCTTATTGACTGTTTAGGTTGAATTTGCTATAGTGACATATTTTCACTGCACCTGTGAAGTGCCTGATTAAAGTGAAAGTTCTTTCCTTTATTATCAACACTGCTTTCTCTGTACAAGAGACGTACTGTTCTATCTTCTTTGATATGTCAGGCGGTGTAGTGGAACCTGGGTAATAAACATTAAATCAGGTGATTTAAGTCTGCTTCATATTACTGTTTATGTGAGTGTCTTTCTCCAGCCGTAATGAAAAAGCTTCCGAAAGAATACTCTGACATAAACAGCAGAATTCACTAAAGTCTAAACTATTCACTAAATAGAAAGCAATAGTAAACCCTAAGCACAAACACATATTTCCCTATGCTAATATTACTCTAATATTAGTTTTACCTTATATATATAGAATTAATGTAAGTCCCCGAATCGAAATTTATCCGCACATAAGCACTCTATCCCATTGTAAGGGAGGATATTTCTTTTCATTTACAGGACACATAAATCCAGCTTTCCGTCCAGTTTGGTAGCACACTAAATATAAAACCACTTTTCTACCAATTTATACCGAGTGTCCAGGTCTCCCGTTGATTGTTTGATCTACAATCAACACTCGTCTCTTGACGTATCCTGCACATCAAAAGGCGGTGAAATCACGTAGTGGTTAGTTGCTCGTTTCTTTCCGTGCTTACGTTGTTTCCCGGGGTTCCCCATACGCTAATACTTCAAAGCATCCGACCCCGTTGATCGCTTTCTTCGTTCATTGCTCGTCGCACTTCAAAGAGATTACACAGTCTTCGTGTTCCCCGTTCCGATGTATTCGTGTCTCCCTCTTGTCGGCCGATACGATCGGTAGTCACTGACCTCTGTGAGCACCTGTCCCTGATAATCGGTCAATAACCTTCCATTTATCCTTCTCTCAGATTGAACGACTCGATTGTTAACCCTTCTCCTATATTGCCATTAATGTTACATTTAATTTTATCTGGGAATCACTAAACTATCATCATTCTGTGACAGGTTTGTTAATTTGGTTGGGGGGTAAGTAGGTTGATTGGTAGGTTGGTTAGTAGGTTGATTGGTTGAGTGGATGGTTTGTTGGTTGGTTTGTTGATTCGCTGGTAGGTAATTGGGTTGATTGATAAGATGGTTGGTTGGTTTGTTGGTTGATTAGTTGAGTGGCTGGTAGGTAGGTTTTTAGAAGGTAGATTGACTGATAAGTCGGAATGTTTGCATGTTGGCTGGTTGTTAGATTAGTTCGATGGTTGGTATGTGGTATTTGTCCATCAAGAATGATGATGACCATTCATTTCATCCAGTGGGGTTGAAAGTATGGAGCCGTGAGTTCTAAAATGGCTGATTATGCCTATTTTGGCTCGAAATGGTCTTTGACAATATGGGAAAAGAATCCTTGCCGTTTCAGGAGGAGGATCTCCTCCAGTGATTTTTCTGTCCAGCCTTTTCTGCAGTCCTGTTTGCTTCAGAAGTGACTGCACCCTTGCGTAATGATGCAGGTCACGAAGTTTTATAAAGAAAGACCTGCACGATGAAATGAATTAAAGTGAGGAAGAGTTGCGCAATTCGTCGACCCCACTCTCTCGACTGAGTGGTTGGTAGATATTAGAAAGATAAGTAGGCAGGAAGTTAGGTAGGTAGGCAGTTGAGTAGGGAGTTTCGTTGATTGTTAGATTGGTTCGTTAGTTGGTTGTTCGGTAGGCTGGCCGGCTGGTTAGCTGGTTGATAGATTGAGTGGCTGGCGCGTAGGCTTTTGGACGGTTTGTAGATATATAGGTAGGTAGGTAGGTAGGTATGGAGGGAAATTGGCTGTTATGTTGGTATTATGATTGTTAAGTGATAGGTAGGCAGGCAATCAGGCAAGCAGGCTGGCAGGTAGGTAAGTATGTACATAGGTAGGAAGGAAGAGAGCTGTCATTAGTTTCTGAATACATTAATTTGGTAAATTGGGTGTTCTGCTATTTTTCACATTGCCTGCAATTTTCCTTAAGCTATACATGTTTTTGCGACTTTACATAATTATATACTTGTTTTCTTTGAATCTGTTTCTTTTTTTTTCCTGGCTACTTTTGTTGTTTCGTCTTCTTACCATTAGTACTAAAATGTCTCTAGTCATCCATCTTCTATGGAATTTCATCTTTAATTTTGGGAAAATAGCTTCTTAAGCCTGTCTGTCGAAGTTCCACAACATTTCCTACTCATGATTGATATCTTGAAACATAATTTCTAAATCAATTTAGCGAATATGTTCTATCTGTGTTGAAATTGTCTATTATATGTCTTCTCATTCTTCAGTGCACCCATATTTAATTTGACGTTTCTTAGATTATATTTTACATTCTTTAACTTTGGGTATTTTGCCTATAACTATCTATGATTACCGCATTTAGTACAGGTTGTAAAACTTTTAAATCATTTCGAAATCTTCTGTTGATGAGTATGTAGTCAATTTAATTTCTGATCTTAATTTTATGACTTTATGTCCCCCATAATCTTCTTGGATATTGCTTATACCGGGTGTTTCCAACTATCATATCATGATCTTATGCCCACTGTACATGTCTGCCTACTCATTCATTGCGCTCACCTAGTCTATACTTACCTACTGTGCGAGGTCATATTGTTGGTTCCGAACGTTAGTATTGAAGCATTATGATATTTATGTGTGAGTTTCAGACTTCTTTAGAGTCGGCTCTGTAGCTAAGGGTTTTTGAACGCAATTCGTTATCTCCCATACCCCGTTGGAAAAACAACTGCAGGCGATTTAGAAGCAGACAGAACTTCGTTGGTTTTCATACCATGGTATGGGTGCCGATCGTTCAGAAAGCAAAATATACATATGGGTATGTAGAAGACAAGGGCACAACAAATTAACTATATTTGTTGAGAACAACAAAAGAGCGTTTGCTAGAAGTAAACAAATACCTACATCTTTGTTTCATTGACTACACAAAGGCTTTCGTCGAGTGAGAAATGACGTGATAACATTATAACAATACTCGCTCATCTACACGTCGATGGGGAAAGATATTATGCTTGTAAAGAACATATATTATGTAAAACTAAAATGGCCGGGACTGTACCGCTGGGTGAGGTAATGGTGCACAATGAGGAAGGTATGGTCAGGGTCTTTGAGATCATGGGAATATTGTGGAAGAACAGATAAATCATCATGGCCTGGACAGGATGGTGCTGCACGGATTGACCAGAGGGTGTGACCGTCACTCGGGATACGAGTAAAGGATAGTTGGACACATGGATTGCTACTGGTACCATTAGTATTGGAGATCTTCGCTGACTGTTGCAGTTGAGGACGAAGCACGAGTGGTAATGTTCCGAGTGATGTGATGTTGATTTTTGAGTCAACTCGCGCATCTGTTTTAATTGGCTGGTATTAACCTACTTCATTATTTTATTTTAATTATATACGTGTATGGCCGCATATTGTATCCATTATATGTTCTTTACAAGCCTGAGGTCTTTCACGATAATTTGTTGATCTGCAAGTATCTTTATTATCTACGTGTCTTCAATCAATCAATCAATCAATCAATCAATCAATCAATCAATCAATCAATCAATCAATCAATAACGTGCCGTCTCCACGATGAAGGTTGGCTGCAATGGATCTCCAACACTGTCTGTCTCTCGCCTTGATTGTACATTCTGTCAGACTGCTGTTCGTCCATCTCTTGATGTTATCTTCTCAAGTGTATCGTTGTCTACCTAGTGCTCGCTTGCCCTCAGCCTTACCCCCAGTATGGTTTTTATAGGGGTGTTATGTCTTTTAACGTCGCCGAAATGTTTCACTTGCCTCTTTTTCATTTCCTTCATCAACTTTCTTTTCATTCCCAGTTTTGCTAGAACTTTTGTATTTGTTTTTTGTTTCTTTGAAATATGACATATTCATCTGTATATCACTTTTCGAGAGTCTCTTTTCGACTTTCTAGTTCTTCTAGATGTGTCTTACTCTATCTTTATTATTGACCATGGCGAAGGTAGCCTTTTACAAGATGGAAAACATACTGACCAATACAAATATGTCGATGTCAACGAGAAAAAGAGTGTTGAGGTGCTATATTTAACCTGTACTTGTGTATGGATGTGAAGTGTGGACAATGAGCAGACAAGCTGAAAAACTTCTGATGGATTTGGAAATGTGGTTTCTAAGAAAAATGCAAAGAATACCATGGACAGACAGAAAAACCAACAACAAAGTCCTACAAGAAACAAATTAAAGTCGTAAACTGAATAGTGAAATTAGACGTAGGCAGTCACAGTCTTTTTGTCACGTTGCGAGAAAAAATAAAATGGAGAACTTGGTGACAATTGGCAAGATCAAGGTTAAGAGAACAAGAGGAAGTAAATACATGGATGGCTTGGCCACGTTATATGGAGGACACAAGAACACTGAGCTGATCCACGAGTCTGGTGATCGAGTTAGATGGCGAATCATGACCGTCCACGCTTTTCGGCATGGCACATGATGAATGAAGTCCCTTCTCCCCCCGCTTTTCTGCCATAGCCACATTTCTGCGTTGTTATAATCAGTCCCGCGAATTTGATTACATACGTGTCCAGTCTACGACAAGAAAACAGATGAGTAGCTGTTCTATTTATATTTCCCTGTGTGTTTTTCATTTAGTTGTATCGGAGTGTTTGTTTTTTATGTTCTGACGATGACTTTGGCAGAAACGTCCATTATGTTACTTGATATCGTTTTCTAGTCATGTTTACCGCCTACTTCTAGTTTTTTGTGTGATTTATTCATTGTACCAGCGTTCTTACGCTAACGACAGCCTTTGTTTAGTCAACGAAGAAAATATATAGATCTTCGCTTGCCTCTATCAATCGCTCTATTAATATTTTAAGCATATTTGAGATATGAACATTGATCGACAAAACATATCGGCATCACAGATGATGATGGTAATAATGTGCAGGCTTACAACTTTAAATAATCTGAATTTCAGCTGTGAGCTAACACCCAATCGCTTTTATTTCCTGTTCCCATCAAAGGAAAAGTACACCCGTATGCAACTCTGCAAAATAAACAAATCTGGTGATGTTATTAAAGCTACATTAATAACCTGAAACACCGGCAGTGGGAGATGAAAGGTTGGCGCGCTAAACAAACACAACAGCAATCCATCAGTATCCCGCTGACGCACGCGCAGTCTTCAACATGGCTGCCTGGAGAAATGCCAACTGTCGACAGTCGTTAACATAAAGGGGAGGAAAACTTGATTTTAGGCACTGGGAGGCCTAGATTTGATTTTCTTAAGTCAAAATGAAAATTCCTAAACACGTTTGTAGTAAAAATAGGATTAGGATGTCGAGTAAACGCTAGAGATGATATAGCGTCTCGGATTGTTAAAAGAAGTAACGGCAGAACAGAATTACATATGTTTGTTTTGCGTATCCTTTTACAGGACTTAGCTGTCAACAGCAGCATCTTTCAGCTGTCTGTTGATCTCTTGGCAAGATTACGCTCAGTAGTTTGCCATTGCTTTCTGAGCGGCCGGCTCAGTATCCCGCAAGTCACGAGCGGGGGTCGAACCACCTCAGCTCTCGCTCCGCTGCGAGACTCTGCGTGATAAACGGGATTACAGAGAGAAAGTGTTGTAACCCCACAGCCAGAGAGACCGACGAATTACATATACTGAGATAAATTGTAGGTTTGAGCATAGAGGAAATAGATAAACACAAAGTTTAACTAGGAGGGGAGCCGCGTTGGTGTAGTGACTAGACACTCGCCTCCCGTCTTAACGGTCATGGGTTCGATTTTAAAATTGAAATGGGCTCGCATGAATACCCAGACTAACATTCAATCAATCCATCATGTGCCATGCCGATAAGCGTGGCCGTCCATGTTTTGCCATCTCAGTTGATCACCAGAGTTGTGGATCAGCTGAGTGTTCTTGTCTCGACTATGCCACGTGGCCTAGCCATCCAGGTATTTACTTCTCGGTCTTCCCTTTGGTCTCTTCCCTTCGATATTGCCATTTGTCACTAAGTTCTCCAAGTCATTTCTTCTTATAACATGCCCAAAATTTTTTGACTGTCTACGTCTAATGCCTCTAATCAGTTTACGATCTTCATTTATTTCTTGAAGGACTTGCTCATTGGTTTTTCTGTCTGTCCGTGGCATTTTCCTCAGAAACCACATTTCCACAACCATCAGATGTTTTCAGCCTGTCTGCTCATTGTTCAAGCTTCACATTAATACAAAATTACTGGTTCTATTTAGCACTTCAACACTCTATTTCTTGTTTCAACTGATATCTTTTTATTGGTCATTATGTTTTTACATGTTGCAAAAGGCTACCTTTGCAATGGCAATTCTTGTTCTAATCTCTTCAAGGCATCTCCCATCAGATGTTATGACTTTTCCGAGATAACTGTACCGATTTACTTGTTTAAGAATTTGCCCATTTACTTGTATATTACATTGTGGTATTTCCATCTTTCCAGTGACCGCCATAATCTGTGTCCTCTTACAATTCAATTCTAGCCCTAGTTGTTCACTGGGTGCAACAACCGCATCTACTAATTGTTGCACATTCTGCTCATTGTCTGCAATCAAGACTGCATCATCTGCATATCTAATCCTATTGATGTATCGTCCCCCAATGTTGATTCCTTCAATATCTTCTATATTCCTGAAAATAGTTTCACTGTACAGGGAAAAAAGATCTGGAGACATTACACATCCCTGTCTCACATCTCTCTTAATAGGCTGATATTGACCTACTTCATTATAAATTCTGATGGCAGCTTGTCAGCATTACATATAGTGAAATAAATTATAGACATGAGCATAGAAGAAACAGATAAACTCAAAGTTTAACTGGGGGGGGGGGGGGGGCGTTGGCGTAGTGGCTAGACACTCGTCTCTCGTCCCGAGGGTCATAGGTTCGATTTTACAATTAACATTGGCTCCCATGATCATCCAGACTAAAACTGGTACCAAGAAATATTTGAGGAAGATAAGGCGATATGTGTGAAACCTAGTGCAGATTGGTCTATAAAATATGGGTCAGGCACCATATGTCCCATGCACCTGAAAGTGTGGGAAAGGGTCCCTTACTTAACTAGGAAGCTGGACAATACTTACGACCCCGTATATTCACTGATTAATCTAAAACAACTGAATAAATTGTGGCGTAGGACAGACAAACTTACAAAAATTACATTTGTAAGAGTATGCATTTTCCTCATTGCAATACACGCCTGTGAGACCTGGACACTTACTAAACAAGCTGAACAGCGCATAAATACCTTTGAATATAAATGTTATAGACGGGTTCTAAGAATATCTTGGGTAAAGAAAAGAACAATTGCATCCATACTTCAAGAGCTGAATATTGAAGAGGATTGGCTATTAAAGACGATAAAACATAGAAAATTGAAATATTTTGGTCAATTGAAACGTCACGAAAGTTTGGAGAGAACAATAATGGAAGAGTATATGCCCCGGAAGGGAGGAAGATGGAGGCCAAAGAGAAGATGGGTGCAGGATGTGGCATATGATCTCCAGATGGGTGTATCGGACTCACGACATCTTGCTTATGACCGAGACGATTTCCGGAAGGTTGTTATGGATGCGAAGTTCTGCAAGGGGCATGCTACTGAATGAATCAATATTCACTGATAAAAACTTTGATCTATATAATATAGATACACACAAACATGAAGGTTACGATCACAGTATGTATCCGTAAACACGAATACTTCGCTAGAAAATTGAGACATCAGATCATCATCCTCATTTTTCGGAATGTGTACAGAGTCTCCACCAGCCTTACATAATGACACTCATTGTTTGGATTGTTTAAATCTGCTTCATTTTAACAACAACAACACCATGCATATAATAATACTAGCAATAACAGCAACAACAAACGTCCAAATGGACCCCAGTGTCAACTTTCGTGTCTGTCGTTCGTTGTGTCCTAGTATACTTATTTGTATTTTGTACTTTATTATATTTTATCCCCACTCCCCTCCTTTTTTGGGGGTGGGTGGGGTGGGTGGGTGGGGTTGTTTGTCTTTTGTTTCTTCTCAAAAATAATCCTCTTCATCATTGTGGAGTTCGTTGTAAGGTATATACACTGTGTCCGTGTTTATTATGTCTCAATTTTTCGCAGGAGTTACACATACCTAACTGTTTTTATTTCCTATTGTTATATCCTGCAGCAGTCGTTACTTTTCTTCTGACTATTGCAATTCGTTTCACACATTGTAATGTTTTATAGGTAAAAATGTAGAAATTTGTATAATAGAAATTATCAAGGGAAATAAATTTGCACTGTCAAGGAACAAGGGAGACAAGATAAGATAATTTATTGAAGTATAAATGAAGGCTGTTTAATGCAAATAATTTGCTTGAAGAAAGCATAGCATGATATTTAATGAAAGCTATTGCCACTATGATCAACAACTACTAAAATAAATTTAAGTAATTGCGATATCTTAGATGTCCAGTGTGTGACCTCATGTGGCAGATAATATCACAAATGAAAGACAGTCTACATACGGGATAATATATCTAATCCAATATCGTTTGCACGACTAAAGTTGCATATCATTCCTTTCCTATTTTTGGCAGGTACATGTGCATGTGCCTAATAATGATAATAAATATAGTCGTAGACTTCCTTTGATGGCGCGAAGAAACAGATGATATCGATGTTCGTCGTTGATACACAAGTGGATAACGGCAGTCGCTGATGTTTGCCTAACGCTGGAGTTATATTTAATCCTAGCACTGACAACCCGCCGTTTGAGGTATTCAACTGCAATAACTCTCAGTCGCAGAACATGTAACAAATATTACCTTAGTTTTCTTTCTAATACGAGAATGTGGTGAAAAAAACACATCCATGTCATAGTCCTTACCGGGTCTGCTAATCATTGTCTCGAAATTAAGTCATAGCTGTGACAAAACCTCCCTACTTATCATTTTCCGCCATCCAGTTTTGTTAGGTCCAAACCCACTTTTTATTTGCACCTGAATCTGTTAAAAGGCAAGGAGATCGACTTCATTGTACCGGATTTTATCCCATAAAGCCCAGTATCTTTCCGCAGGGTGGCTTGTCGAAAGTGTCGCACAAAGTATGAACTACGCAGCTCCATCGACAAGCCCCAGGGTGTCTCCGAGAAAACCCCACTCGTGAACCAAACAACGTGCGCTGGAATAGAACCCACAAACTGCGGAACGAGAGGCAGGTAACGTATCCACTTCGCTTATTTTGTCTAGAACACTACTCCCATAACAGTCTATTTAAATGTCTCTCCATTGTAAGCCTCTGTATCACATCTTGAATCCATCTAGGTTGTGGTCTTCGTCTTTTCCACCGCCATGGCACACTTTTTGAGAGGAATGATCATTGTTTCACCTAAACGAACATCCCTTGAAACAAGTAAAGAGTTTCAAGTACCTAGGAAGTTTAATATCATCAAACGGCATATCAGAAGACGAGATCGAAAATAGGTGCAATAAGACAAACCAACTCATTAGACAAATTGCACCAATACTAAAGAACAAACATGTATCAATAACTACTAAGAAAGCACTTTATAACACAATCTTCCTACCAACTCTATGTTACCAATGCCAAACCTGGACAATGACAGAAAAAGAGAAAAGAAAAATCACAACAGAAATGAGATTCCTGAGAAGAATACTCGATGTATCAACAAGAGGTAGGATCAGAAATGAAGAAATCAGGACTAAAGTAAGGGTTATAACTGCACTAGATTTTATTAGAAGGCAGCAAGTCAAATGGTTTGGCCATGCAAGTAGATTACAAACTAACAGTATACCACAACAAGCAATGATGTACAGACCAGAGGGAAGCAGAGGAAGAGGTCGACCACGTAAATGATGGACGCAGGGAATAACAGAGTCCATGGTAATATCGATACATGAAGCCCATAAGCGGACACTCTCCCGCTGTTTATACTTCACCTCGACACCGCAAGGTACAAGAGGAACATGAAGAGATGAGATGATGAGGTGATATGAGATCATTGAGGGAGGTAACATTAATAACATTAGATATGAGAGGAATTATTGAGGGACGTAACATCAATAACATTAGATATGCGGATGATACAGTGTTCATTGCATACAATGAGAAGGATCTGAAACGTTTAGTTGATGCCTTTGTTGCGCAAAGTGAACAACTATGGTTAGAATTAAATTGTATGAAAGTCACATATTGTGGTCGTCACGGGGAAGAAAGAAATACCACAATGTAATATTCAGGTAAATAGAAACATTCTAAAATGAATGAATCGGTGCAACTACTCTGAACAGTCATAACTTCTGATGGGAGGTGCCTTGACGAGATTAGAACAAGAATAGCCATGGCGAAGGTAGCCATGATGAAAGATGAAAAAGATACTGACCAATAAAAAGATGTCAATTGCAACGAATAAATGTGTTGAGGTGGTACATAGAATCTTTGCTTTTGTATAGATGTGAGACGTCGACGATGAGCAGACAAGCTAAAAAAAAAAAAAAACCAAACAAAAAAAAAAAACAACCCAAAAAAAAAAAAAAAATGATGGCTGCGGAAATGTGGTTTCTGGGGAAAATGCAAAGAATACAATGGACAGACAGAAAAAAACCCAAATGACCAAGTCATACAAGAAAGAAATAAAAACAGTACAATGATTAGAGAAAATAGACGTAGACAATCATAACTTTTGGACACGTTATGTGAAGAAAGACATTTGAGAACTTTGTGGCAGCTGGCAAGATTGAAGGGAAAAGAACAAGGGGAAGGTAGAGAAGTAACTACCTGGCTGGTTTGGCCATGTGGCATGGTCGTGACGAGAACACAGAGCTGATCCACGACTCTAGTAATCGTGTGAGATTGGGAATCATGATCGCCACGCTTATCGGCATGGCACATGATGATGATGATGGTACACTTTCCTGCATAGTTATCTTTTCTAGACCTTTATGTTTCAAAAAGAAAATGTCACATGGCTTTTGCAGGACGTTGCGATAAACCGCAATCACAGATTCATTTTTTATACATGTTTACATTTAGTAGTTTGCTATTGTTTTCTGAACAGGAAGTCAGCGTTGAAGCCTGACTGGAACGTGTACTGAACGATTCCGCCACCCTAAAATCGGCGCACTGGAAGTTCAAGCGCAAGCGTTTTAAGCACAGCGATCACTCAGTCTGCGCATGTTTTTATACGATTCCAGTACATTTCATGTTTTTTAAACACAGAGCCTCAAATAATATGTGACGCGATTTATTGCCTGGTATATTCCCTCCCTCCCCATCTCGTCTTCGTCACTTGACGAGATGCAGCGAAATATGACAGGCAATCAATCGTGCAACATTTTGATTGTGGCGTCTGTGTTTAAATTCAGTGAGGGAATGCATTGTTTTGAATTTCATTTTCTCATTTAAAAAAAAAATCTTATGAAACATTTTTTTTTTTAACAATTCTGAGTTCTTGTTGGATATACCTGTTTGTTTATTGTTCTATCCAAATAAATGGTAGTATACATTATTTACGTGTCCTCTTCTCCCTGTAGTCCATGCCGAATGCCGTTGGTGACCATGTCTGTCCACAGCCTTCTGTCTAGTGTACCGCCGCCCATTTCCGTTACAGACGTTCCTCCATGCCATGATGTCAAACTGTCCAACATTTACTCTCTTGTTCTTCTCTCGGCGTACCTCCCCTCCAGCTTTCCCGTTGTTACAACATGCCCTAGTTTTCCCCTTCTCATGACATGCTCAAAGAATCTGAACTGTCCTCTTCTGATGCGAGTTGCTAGTTCTCTTTGTGAGTCTGTCTGAACAACACCTAGAGTAGCACAATGGTTGCGGCATTTTGCAGTTTGTGCGATACAGTAACTGTGTGAAACTAGTTAAATGTGATGATGATGATGACGATGAAAACATATGTGACGACGACAACAAGAACAACAATAATAACAACAACTATAATAATAACAACACCAAAAACAACAATACCAGTAACAACAGTAACAATAAAAACAATAATAACATAACAAAACCACCAATAACAACAATAACAACAACAACAATAATAACAACAGGAATATACTAACAACAGTAACATGAATAACAATAACAGCAGCAACATCAACAGCAACAATAACAACAACATTCGCAATAACAATAACAACAATAATAACAAAAATAATAACATATATAATAATAATATTGTTAATAATAATATTAATAATAATAACAGTCACAATAAAAACAATAATAATCATAATCATAACAATCACACCACCATACATATAATAATACTAGCAATAACAGCAACAACAAAAACAGTCCAGTTGGACCTCAGTGTCAACTTTCGCGTCTGTCCTTGTGTTGTAGTTTACGTATTTGCATTTTTGTTGGGGGGGGGGGGGGATTTTATTATATTTCATTATCCCCATACCCCCTTTTTTCCCTTCTCTTTTCTCCTTAAATAAAATTGTTTTCACCATTGTGGAGTTCATTGTAATGTATGTACACTTTACTCCGATATCAGTCTATTTAAATGTCTCTCCATTGTAAGCCTCTGACGCTGTCATTTGTAAACTACCTATCACATCTTGAATACATTTAAGTTGTGGTATTCCTCTTTTCCACATCCATGGCACTATCAGCAACTTGCTTGCGACAGGTCTTTCAGGACTCCCCTACTTTTGCACCGCACGAAATAACAACTCGTGTCATTTGCAAAAGGAATGCAATTTATTTAGACTGGCAATTTATAAGCTCTGCGAGCGGTATGCTTCATTGACATTAAACAACATGGATGTAATGAAGTGGTGAGAAATGATACTAGTAATCACAATCTAAATCTAAAGCCTAAGATTAACTATTGCCTAGAAACTTAGAGCATTTGTCAAGAACACGTCTACTCTCTAATCGTCTCCAGTCTGGTCTGTCCACACGCTACACATTGCGTGGTCAAGCACGGACGCTGTCTCCTCCGTGCATTAGCGAGTCTTGCGTGCATAGAGTCCCAAGCACGCTGGCTCGTGAACTTGAGTAACCGGGTACTCCACGGTTACTCGTAAGGCCAAGCTTCCCAATGGCTTGGGGAAGCCCTCGCTCAACTGTCCTTAGTGCTCCCTTGGTTGACACAAATGTGTCCCCTTGGTGAAGCTATTTATAGCGCTGGTGTCTCTCCTGTCTGGTGTCGCCCTACTAGACTTGTCTTAACTCTTATTAACACTCTAAACCCTTATTGGAGATTCTGACAGACTCCCCTCCCCTCTGTGAAGTGTTACAACTCTTTAACTCATGTTTGTAACACGTATGGTCACAAATAAAAATTGGATGTCTAATTTTGTCAGAGATCCAATAAGTTGTAAATCTCTCGTTTGGGGATAGAACAACTCTCTTCTTCCTTTACTCACACTGTTCTATCTTTTCACTCGGCTAATTGAGTAGCCCTTGTATCAGTATAGTTGGTTCTATAGATATCTTTGGGAATTGTTTTGAACCGGATCCGTTGTCTTATGACTTATGTCCTGACTTCCGTCTTATGACCCTCTGTCTTCTGACTTCCGTCTAATGACCTATGTCTGACCTGTCCTCATATTGCCCGAAATGACAACCTAAATACAAGTTGACTCTGTTATGAGTGCAACACATGAGCATAAAATGTTCATGTTCCCATTAATATCCCCTACAACTCATATACATACAGTTCTACTCTTCACCTTCTCGCTTCCGCTTGTGAAAAGCTATTTTCAATGTTACATTAAGGTTTTTAAGAAGTTATTGTGTCCCCTGAATTTAAGTTGTTGTTATTTGAAACAAATAGTGTGTGCAACTTTTATGTGTTTGTTTTCCTGTTTGTTTGCGTGTTTTCTAATAAACTACAGTGTACTTAACTTGCTAACCTGTGTATGCGTTAGTGTTTTAAATGTGTGTATTCTTTCGAGCGCCGTAAATCGGTTTATTGTGGTTACAAATGTTTGTTATTCTTATTTATGACCACAACTTCGCTTCAAGATGCTCAAAGTATATTCCCTATATAATCTACTAAAGTATGGCAGTAACACACATACAAACTTGACAACACATTGGTTACACAGATTGACACAGACAAGTCACAACAAGACGTTTTCAGCGGTGAAAAAAAAAATTTGCCGCGACCTTTCTCTCTCTCTCTCTCTTTCTTTCCATGTTTACTAATTTCCACATTCTCTTCTCTCATTTATACATCTTTCATTCACTTTCATACTCTCGCTTTGCTAACACATTCACTCGTCATTAAAATATGGTTCATAGCATCAAATAAATGAACATTACATATTTACAATAAATGATTGGCTGAATTATAAAAGTATTCACGCCAAATGACTGTGCGATTTGTTTGAACGTGTCATGTCTATACAAAATATACACGGTTGTGAGGGTGGTTTGTCACCGATCCTGTAATAGTAACTAACATAATTTGGTGTGCTGTTCTAAATTATCCTAAGGGAAATAATCTAACTAATTAATTTCATTTAAGAGAATTGAGTTAACTACCTTAAAGTGTTATTGGTAAATGAAATGATGTTAATTCCTAAATGGTTGGTTAGTTTAGAAATGATATTTTAGATAAATGAATTTATAAATGATTATGATTATGCGGTGATAAACTAATGTAATATCTAACAATTGTATTTCTATCATTGGTGTTACATTAAATGGTTTATTAAATAAATGATGGTGATTTCTAATTACCACATGACATAAATAAAGTTATATATGCATTTGAATATTTTGCAATTCAATTATTCATAGAAAAATGAAGTTATGTGTACTGTTAATAAATCATTATATATATATATATATATATATATATATATATATATATATATATATATATATATATATATATATATATATATATATATATATATATATATATATATATATATATATCACAGTTACATTTCTATATCTAATTACACTAACTGAAGTCCTCCTTTTAGGTGTGAAGATAGAGCAATGTTCTTTGTAGATTATTCGTATAACATAGTTCATTTCGCCAAAGTCTTTTATGCTCTCCTTCATGGATAGTGTATAAATATAGTTCCCTACTAAATTCTGTAGGTTTATAGCTAACACTTCAACGTTAATATAGCTTATGTATGTGTCAGCGCATGTTACTTATGCGTCTGTTCGTTTCACTCTTCACGGCACTGGTACTTTCACACAGTTTACATGTTTGGCGATGATAACACACTTACAGTGTATCTTAATCACCACATACGGCACTGATTTACTTAACATTTACAGTGTCACTGTTTCTGGTGATCTCTGGTCGATCTTCCTGCAAATCAGGTATTTCAATGACTCAAAGTGTCTGCCAAAGAGTTCAATATTCCCTTTAAATTTTGGATGGTAAATGCATAGTTCTGCAGAATCAAAGCCCATCTGTAGACTCTGTTATTCTGGGGAATGCCAGACTGCATCACAGACAACGGAGAATTGTCGGTTTCGATCACAAACTGTGCTCCAGCCAAAAATTTATGAAATTTCTTAACACAATAGATTAAGCTGAGGCCCTCCAATTCTGATGCTGAGTATCTGGATTCAGCAGGGCTAATTTTCCGACTTACGTACATTACTGGGTGGAATTCCCTTCGTAGAACTGTCCTAGTATCCCAGATATGGCGATATCACTCGCATCTGTACGTAAAAAATATGTAAGGTTTTGATTAGGCAAACGCAGGATAGGTGGAACGCTAAATAGATATTTCAGTTTTGATAACGCGCTAATTAATCCTGCATCTTGTACAGATAATTTAGCCGATGCTTTTAAGATGTTAGAAAAAACACTGGTGATTTCTGCCAGATTTGGAATAAATTTACTATAGTAATTTACAAGACCTAGTAAACTTCGGACCTGTTTCTTGGTCGTTGGCATTGTCTAATTCAGAATCTTGGTCACGATTCTGTCATCTGTTTTTAATTGGCCCCTGCAGATGGTATGACCTAGGAAGTCAATCTGTTCCATGCCCAACTCTACTTTGGTAGGTTTGACTGTAAGCCCAAATACTCGCAACCTGTCGAAGGCTTGTCGTAGTTTCAGTAGGTGTGATGTCCAGTCTTCCGTATGAATACATGTCATCTATATATGTAGAAATATTGGTCATCCCATGGAGAAGATCCCTAGTTAGACGGACGAAAGTTGCTGGATCGTTACGAAGGCCAAAAGGAAGAAAGTGCCACTCATATAGACCTAAAGGAGTGGAGAAAGCTGTTAAAGGAATAGAATTTAATTGCATCGGGACCTGCCAATAACCTTTCGTGAGGGTCAAGCTTGCTAAATATGCGAGATGTAGACATGTCCAAGATCAAATCCTCGCATGCTGGGATTGGTTCAGCATCAATTTTGGTTATTTTGTTTAACCGCCTATAATCGACGCAGAGTCGAATAGTGGAGTCCTTTTTGACGACAAGGACGATAGGGAAAGAATACTCTGACTGAGATTTCTGAATAATTCCACTCGACTCGAGAGATAGTAATTCTTTGTCGAGATTCGACCTATAGTTTAGAGGGATGGAATAATGTCGACACTTGATTGGTGTGTTGTCAGTCAGAATAATAGAATGTTCTATTCTGTCTGTCTTTCCTGGGATGTCGGAGAAAATGTCTCTGTATTCCGTCACTAACTCTATCATCTGTCGTCGTTGATCGTCTGTAAGTTTGGTTTCTATCTTTATGCTGTCAATGGTCGCAGTCGTGTCTACAGTAGGGACTGGTAATTCCATCTCGTCTTCGTCTGTCTCGTTCAATACTGTTGTGGTACTAGCGTGTGCTGTTACCTGGCTAAGTGTGTTTGCGATGTCGCTGTCGTGTGTCGCCCTACTTAGTGAAGTTGTGTTGTGTACGTCTGTCGTCCGATTACTTGGTATTGGTGCACCTTGTTCGTCTGTCTGTTGCTCTTGTCGTGAAAAGTATGGGTTCAGCATGTTGATATGAAATATCTTTAATTTTCCTTTTATCGATATTTCATAATCGACATCTGATATTTTACGTTCAACGTTGAATGGCCCTTGCCAAGATGTTAGTAACAAATTACGTTTATCAGGTAGTAGAAGCAAAACCTTCTAATTTGGTTCAAGGTGTATAGTTTTAGCACTCTTATTTGCATAGTCGCGGTACATCTGTCCTTTCCTCTCCAAAGATGCCTTGGCTCTTACACACGCTTTCATTATTCTATCGCGTGTCTCCGTTACCATCTCATACGGTGTTACTGTTGTTGGATTGTCTGGTAAGCTAGTAATTAGCTGATGGTAAATGGTTAGGGGTCCTCGAGGGTTCGCCCCATAAACTAACTCAAAAGGTGAGAAACCCGTACTCGAGTGCGGAATTTCTCTATGGGCAAATAGCACTGCTGGCAATAGTGTGTCCCAATCAGATGTGTTCTCTGCTGTTACTTTAGCCAGCATGTGTTTGAGATCCCCGTTAATCTTCTCTATGATCCCGTTGCTCATTGGGTGGTACGGGGTACAGAAATGCTGCTCTATTCCTAACAATTTTGTAAGGCTTGCGTAGCAGCCGAAATAAACTGCGTTTCCCCGATCTGATAAGATAGATCGTGGGAAGCCAAAAGCGAGAAAATAGGTGCAAAAATACATTTGCCACATCTTTGGAGGTGATGTATTTCAGTGGAATAGCTTCGATCCACCTGGTGCATAGATCCACGAGAGTAAGTATAATCGGTTTCCTTTGCTTGACACCTGATTTAGGGGTCCAACAATATAGACCGCTACACACTCAAATGGTCTAGATGCTAATAATGACCGTTGAACTTCGGCCGTCACATGCTTTCCCTTTCGTACAAGATGTTGACAAATAGTACACGAACGACAGAAAAGTTTTATGTCAGTACAGAATTTAGGCCAGTAGAAGTGTGACAAAATTCTGGCTCGCGTTTTATCATAGGCCAAATTTCCAGCAAACGGTGACTCATGTGCGATGTTTAGCACATTTTGTCGGTATGTTACAGGTAACACCGTCTGCTGAACTTCATGGTTATTATTTGTGTAATAACGCATGAGAATTCCGTTATGTTTTCTAAAATACCAAGATGCATTTTTAGTCACTTTCGCTCGCTCACCTAACAATTTAAAATAAGGTGCGATAGTTTGGTCGGTGCTTTGTGCCTCGATAAATTTCTGTCGAGTAGTGTTTGTATCGGCACCGCTGGGTGTTAATAGCTATAGCATTTCATTTTGTAAGTCAGTATAGTGTGTTTGTGTATCTGACCTTGTTACAGCGTTAGCCATGTGTGTATGTTTCCAAGCTCTTATATCGTCGTCTGTACATTGTTTCAATGAATCTAGGCATCCTAAAATGAGATCCGTGCATGGATCTTGCAGGATTGCGCAAGTAAATGTGCCGGTAAGGAACGGGGTATTGATATGCGCTTTTGCCAGTGGGTATTTCTCAATGGTTCCAGAGAAAGTACGGCATTTGACAAATTCAACAACCGTGTAATCTTCTGGTCTAAACACGTTCTTCCTTAAACCAGTAGAGTGCTCCGCTATCAATTAAACATTGGCATGGTTGATCATTGACCAGTGCATCGTAGAACTTAAGTTTACCTCTGGAGGCACTAGCTGCGTTAGCATCTTCACTGGAACATTGTATTACGTGCCCACATTTCAATTTACCATCCGCATGAAACTGGTGACATATGTCACATTTCTTAAAGTCTAATATGTCTGTTACTACTTCAACACTCTCACATTCACTCGCTGGTAACACATTTACAAGTTCTGAATCAATGTCACTCTCATCGTCTGTTGACGTATCGATGAGTGCAGCATTATTTGCCTTCATTCGTTGCCTATCAAGACACTTATTACTATAGTGGCCATAGCTGGAACAAAAGTAACATCCGTGCATTAGCGAGTCTTGCGTGCATAGAGTCCCAAGCACGCTGGCTCGTGAACTTGAGTAACCGGGTACTCCACGGTTACTCGTAAGGCCAAGCTTCCCAATGGCTTGGGGAAGCCCTCGCTCAACTGTCCTTAGTGCTCCCTTGGTTGACACAAAGATTTCTCCTGTCTGGTGTCTCCCTACTAGACTTGTTTTAACTCTTATTAACTCTCTAAACCCTTATTGGAGATTCTGACAGGCACACTATAGGAGAGGAATCACAATTAGGGAACGTGACATCAATAACATTAGATGAGTGAGGATTTACCATTGGGGGACGTAATATCAATATCATTAGATATGAGAATAATCACCATTGGATGATAGTAAAAAAAAATAGCATTAGATATGCGAATGCTTTAGTGTTGATATGAGACCTTAGCAGGATCTGCAACATTTAGTAGATGCTGTTATCGCATATAGTGAATAATTTGGGTTAGAATTAAATTCTAAGAAGACACAGTTTATGGTCGTCACTAGGAAGAAGGAAATACAACAATGTAATATATAGGTAAATGACAATGCTCTTAAACCCGTGAATTCGTACAACTATCTCGGACATATATAATTATAAACACAGCCAAAACCAAAGTGATGCAAGCTAGCAGATTGCCAGGCCCACTAAGTATACAGATAAATAGCACAACTCTGAAACAAGTTAAAGAAGTCAAATATCTTGGAAGTATGATCACAGCGGATGGCAGATTGGACAGAGAAATTGAAATCAGATTTCAAAAAGCTAGTTCACTTACCTATCAACTATCACCCTTACTGAAACATCCAAATATACCCATGTCCGCAAAACGACAGATAAAATAAATAGCATAAAAAGCATATTCACACCAACCCAATGCTACCAATCTCAAACCTGGACTTGCTCCAAATCACACTTTCGCAAAATCAACACCTGCGAGATGAGATGCCTGAGGAGAGCTGCCAACTTAACAATCCGAGACCGAGTAAGAAATGCTGTTATCAGAAAGATAGTTGGATCAACACCTTGTGCCACATTTATTGAAAGACAGAAGATCAAGTGGTTTGGCCATGTCGTTAGAATGCAACACCAGCAACTACCATCACTGGCCTTATATCAAAGATCAAAGATTATCTGCAACAAGACCACGAGGACGCCCAAGAAGAAAATGGGTTGACGACATCAAAGACTATTTTACAACCACACGGAATGACACTATCCTAGTGCCGCCCACCGGGCACTGGAACGCAAATTATTCCTTCCCACGACTGCTTGACGGCAGAAGTGGAAGATGATGATGATGATGATAATGATGATGATCTCGGAACATCATAACATCTGATGGGAGGTGTTTAGACGAGATTAGAACAAGAATCACCATTGCGAAGGTCACCTTTATCTAGACGGAAAACATAAAAACAGATAAGAATATGTCAATTGCAACTAGAAAATGACTGTTGAGGTACGACATAGAACCTGTACTTTGTATGTATATTATGCGTGGATAATTAGCAGACAAGCTTAAAAACACCCAATGGCTCTGGAAATGTGGTTTCCTCGGAAAATAAATAACACGCACGCACACACACACACACGCACGCACGCACGCACGCACGCACACACGCACACACACACACACACACACACAAGAACAGGAAAAAAACAATGAGAAAGTCCTACAAGAAAAAAACAAAAACCGTAGAGTGATCAGAGAAATTAGACGCAGACAGTCATAACTTTTTGGACACGCTATGAGAAGAAATAAATGGGAGAACTCTGTGACAACTGGCAAGACTAGCCACTTTAGTAATATTTTCTAAATTGCTTTTTAATTACGCAACCTACATAGTTGGATACCCCTTGAAACAAGAAATCCAACAGTACCTTATTCAAGTCTGTATGTCAATTGTAAGCTGAGATATTAATGTTTGTATGTCAGTTTATCATTTAATATTGACAAAGAGGAAAAGGGTAAAAAAGTGTGACCAAAACACATAAGCTAAGGGCAGATAACTGCTCTTATTTTTTCCGCTAAGGGGGATAACTCGGATATTATTTTGAGGGCCACCTTGGAGAACGCAAAATTCAAATGAAAACCTTAAACTCCCTCTTCCTCCTGCCTCTTTCTCCACTCCAACCCCTCCTCCGCCTACTCCTTCTCATTCTTCCTCCTCTTCCTTCCTCCTAAAGTCATTTTAATAATATGGCACATTTTCCCAAATGCAAGTTTAGTGCACCACGACTGACATGTTATAATAAAAATTGTGAATAATGTAATAAGCCCTAAGATTTATGCTCGCTTTCAACTTTTATAAAATGCCAATTCATGCACTTTAGAAAAAGTAAATTACCAAACCACTGAGTTATTTAGTCTGCATATTTTTTAGTTGCACATCCTTCACTGGACGTAGCAGCCAACCGCAGCATTTTTGGCTGTTCGTGACTCCTAGGCAAATCTTATGTTCAGTAGTTTGCCATTGCTTTCTGAACGACCGGCACCTATACCTTTTTCGAAGAAAACCAGCACCGCTGAGTTTTGAACCCGGGTATACATGATTACGAATCGTGTCTGTAACACCTTCGCCACGGAGACGGTAGCCTGCATATAATAATTTTGTTGTGTATCCCTTACGGGACGTTGCAGTCAACACCAGCATTTTTCAGCTGCTGTTGATGTACTAGGCAAGTGTTACGTTCAGTAGTTTGCCATTGCTTTCTGAACCACCGGCTCCCATACCAGCACGTTATGACACAACGCGACACGGTCTGCTGCACAAATCGGTCGCAGCTGAGCTTAGTCTGCATATACAAAAATATTATTCTGAGTTATATTAATTGAGTCTTTCTCCGTAAACCCGAATACTCTCGTGGTTCGCGTGAGCGCACGAGAGTTGGAAGCGGTTCGAGTCGCGACAGTGACTTATGAGAGTATGGACCCGGTCGCTCAGAAGGTCGTGGCGTGCTGATGAGTGTAATCTAGCCTAGGAATCAACATACAGCTGAAAGATGCTGATATTGACCGCAATATCCTGAAACAGGATGGAAAAGCGGAAAAAAATTAATTGAGTAATTGTTATTAATCAACTGCATTATTAAAGCCATCTCCCTGGTGAAGAAGTTATGGTTGCAGTTTGTAATCCCGCATACCCGCCTTCGAAACACAGCTGTGGGCGATTTGACAGCAGACTGCCTTGCGTTGTTTTTTCGAAATGGTATGGGGTCGGTTGTAACAGTGTACAGGTAGGGGGAGAGTTAATAGGAGAAAATGGAACAGTGATGCACACGTATAAATTGGGAAAGTAAACTAGAAGAGAAAAAGGGGCACGAGAATGCACCAAGGAATTAGCACGTCAGAAAGTTTGGGGTAACAACAGGAGCTAACAACAACAGAACAACGTAAACACTTGGAGACATAGACCAGCTCGGGAGCAGACGTGTAGATGAAGCTTCTCCCATTTACTGACCTTGAGAATATACAATTGAAGTAGTTAGTCTTAATTGGGAACCTTTCATGTTTATCCGAAAGACGATGGAAGATGAAAGATTTGAACAACGTTCAGCTCTCTACTAGGTCCTTGAAGATTTACAAATCTGTTCCTTGTACGATCGTGCTGTACGGCCAGAATCAGAACGGTACATTTTGGAGTGGAGAGAATCCTGAAACCTGGGTGCTACATGAAGACCCTTGAGTTGCAGAGGTCGTTGCCCATAGCGACGTAGTATCCAGGAGAGGTCGGACGTAACTAAGCGAAGTCGAAAGGGTCGCGCTCTGCCACACCGTCATTCAGAAAGCAATAACAAACTATTACACGTAAACTTGCCAAGAGATCACAAAAATGCTGGTGTTGACTGCAACATCCTGTAAAGGATATGCAACTGACATTATTAAATCTTTCACGGATTCAAATCATGT
>JACEFZ010026006.1:0-130440 GCA_014155875.1 Cepaea nemoralis | reverse complement strand
GTTTTCTCCTCTCTCTATTTCCAGCACTTCTCTAGTGACCCATGGGGATTTATGTTGATTTTTGACTCGAACTTCTTTGATTGGCACGTGTTTATCGAACTCATTGTAGACTGTCTTCGTCCAGAAAGCTAGTGCATCGTCCGGGTCAGGAAGTTGGTAAACGTGATTAAACGTGATCATAGAGAGAACTGGAAATGTTCATGTAACTCGGGTGGTGAGGAGTAGACGCTGATCCTGGGTTGGGCACACATTAGGAAAACCAGCAAAGAAGAAACTACAGTTAGATAACATCAAGAAAGAAATAGAAAGAATTAAGATAACTATATTAAAGATTGGTGAAATACGATGGCCAGGTGCTGGAAGACATGTTTAGATAAGTACAGAATTATTTATTAAGCAAGGAAGGACTACACAATTGGAGTTGGCAAAATTTTGGAGTAAACGAGTGCTAGGACAGTTAAAGGATTTTGGACAATCTCAAATAGAGTATTATTAGTGAAACGGAAACCCCAAGGTAAACCTCTGAGTATTAACATAATACAAGCACAGTATATGCACCAACAGCAAACCGTAAAGAAGAAAATGTAGATATATTTTACAACGAATTAGACATGGCCGAGGACCAGTGTAACAATTTTGAAATGGCTGTCATGCTCGGGGCTTTTCAATGCCAGATTAGGCAACGAAAAGGTGAGTGGTGTGACTGGTGGCTATGGGCTAGGTCAAGGGTCACCAAACATTTTTCACGGGTAACTGACAAAATAACTAGCGCGGGCCGGATACTCATTCTGTACAATACTTGCGCCGTCTCCGTGGCGAAGGTCTTGCGGACGCGATTCGTAATCATGTATACCCGCGTTCGAAACACAGTTGCGCGCAATTTGATAGCAGACCGCGTTGCACTGGTTTTTTACGCAATGGTATGGATGTAGATCGTTCAGAAAGCAATGGCAAACTACTGAACGTAAACTTGCCAAGACATCAAAAACAGCAACAAATGCTGGTGTTGACTGCAAACGTCCTGTAAAGGGTATGTGTCAGAGTCTAGAGTAGGGCAGTGATGCAGTGACATCGTTACGCCCGCCAGGCGACTTAGTTCCCCAGCCGGGATGCCGTAACTTCGTTACGCCCGCCAGGCGAGTAGTAGTTACCTGCCTGCAAGGTTTTCTGGCTGACGAGACAGCCAGCGGTTAGGCAAGGACCCACGCATGCCTCGTGAAGCCACCTCAGGTGGGAAGGGCACATTGCGAGCTATAGACAGACAGCTCTGGGACGTGGACTCGACTGGACGCATGATGAGAGAAAGGCGTTGTGTGGTTTCTGTGCCCGAAAGTCGAGTGTCTGTTCATCTTGAGAGATAGACTGTGAGCTGTATTGTGTATGTAAGTGTATTGAAGTATAACTTATGTCTTGTAATGATCATCGTATCGTATACGATTTGTAAATAAATCCATTGAACGTTGTGTCGTTGAGTCTCAAGTCAAATCACGTTGTACTTGTACTGTCTCACATGTGTTAGGTTAACGAGCCAGGTTTAAGACCCTGACATGTGTGGACGTGGTGGCATTCGTCCGGCTTTGAAATGAACGTAGTTTAGATAATTTAACATTTAAACTTAGAGAAAAACAACATCAAAAGACGATCCCAATCAGACTTATCATCTCCAATGGTCATTGTACGCAAAAAGGACAACACGATAAGACTCTGTGTCGACTATAGAAAGCTCAATAAGATAACTCTTCTAGATCTGGAGCCAATGGCAAACTCTGACGATCTACTGACAGAACTGACAGACGCTAGGTTCTTTACGAAGGTAGACATGACTAAAGGTTACTGGCAAATAGCAGTAAACGAACAGAGCAGACATCTGACAGCATTTGCCACACCTTGGGGACTGTACGAATGGTGCAAACTTCCATTTGGGCTTGTTAATGCCCCAGCCACATTCGTACGTATGACACGACTTCTTCTAGTAGATATACCAAACATAATTTGCTATATAGACGACATCTGTGTTCACACAAAGACAATGACAGACCACATAAAGATATTAGAACAGACATTTGAACGCATTAGACAGCACGGACTGACGGTAAAGCCTGCAAAAGTAGACATAGCCTACCAGGAAATAACCTTCTTGGGGTACAAAATATCCAATGGCTTTGTCACGACAGACGATAACATCGTGTCCAAGATACTAAAACTCTCACTTCCGACTACGAAAAAGCAAGTCAGAAGTTTGTTGGGACTTATAAATTATTACAGGCAGTTCATTCCTGATTTTTCCGAACTGACCGAAGTATTTACTAACTTACTAACAAAAGATAAACCGGAGAAAATTGTAAGCAATTAATGCCTAAAATTTGCATTCCAAAAAGTATTATCTTTGTTTTCTGATAATAGCTTAAATAATCCGATTCTGAAGTTGCCCAATCTACATGTCCCTTTCAGATTACGTACAGACGCGAGCTCCGTGGCGATTGGAGCAGTTTTGTTGCAGGAGCATAACAACATCCTTCATCCTGTGTACTTCGTCTCCAGGAAACTGAAACCCAGAGAACGGGCTTGGTCAATACCCCAGTTGGAAGCCCTAGCTCTAGTGGTGGGTATAACTAAATTGTCCAGATTCCTCCTAGGACGTCATTTTATTGTCGAATCTGACAGCAGCCCACTGCGATTTATCAATTCAGGTGTACCTTCAAACCAAATGGTAACGCGCTGGTCTCTTAAGCTCCAAGATTACAGCTTCGAGGTTCGACATATCCCAGGCAGAACCAACACTATTGCCGATCTCTTGTCCCGTTGTCCGACCGACCCAGTGAGCACCAATGTCTGAGTGCAGTGTGTAAAATACACTCAGATCAACACAGGCATCCATCAGTGAATATTTTTTTTTCATTCACGAAAGCTGTGTAATGTCTACGATGTGATGTGATAGGGGTTACTCCCGATGTATATATTGTTCTTATTTTACTAAGTAATGTAGTGATTGTCGTGTATAATTGTGTAGTGTGTGGTAGAAAGCGAACTTTATTAATTGTATATATTACGAAACAAGAACAGTGCCACATTCGCTCAAAACTTACCGTAAGCGAACTATCCAATTTGACAGTGGTATCTGCGTTTGGAACATTCCAGAGATATTTTAAATCCATGTGTGAAAGTGTGACCTGAACATTGACATCTACACCACTGCAGTCAATCGAAATCCAGAAGTTTTTCCAGGGAAACACCCAACACATGAACGATTAGAACATTGTACATTCCGTAACCACATCAGACCGGAACAAGTGTGTTCTACAAGTTTCAACATCAGCTGTTTAGCGTTCGTGTGTACTTCCGGATTAGTTAGAAATTTAGTTCAAAATTAGCAGACGACAAACAAAAGTTTAAAAAGCTATGACGATGCTAAAATCTTTAGGAATCAACAAGTTTGAATACACGAATTGTGTATTTATATTTTTATGTAGTGTAATCTTAGAATCATATCTTGATTAATGTATTCATACTACCGGCTTTTTCTCGCTAGTATGAAGAAACATCAAGCTAGGACCCTAAGAAATAGAATAATTACTGTAAAATATTATATTTCAGAAATTGTGAAATTATTCCCCTTTCATTTAGTTGTTACTACATCATTACACCAAAGGGCTATAATGTGAAATATATACGAGTATGGGTTGTGTATAAATAACCATGTTGTTGCCAGATTATTAACACACCAAGAAACCATCTACTGGGCATGGTAGAGTGTTACCGACATTGCAGACCAACACGAGAGCTCCTGGCCAAATAAGGTCAGGGTTTGAGCGTTTAATGCGACTTAGGTTAAGCCGTATTTCGGTCTAGCCAGATGGTTTTTGTTTCAGAAACCATATTATTACTTTTTTTGAAAGGCTGCGAGGTAGATGCGTGAAGCTGGTACTGCCGATCTGACTGGGTCAATAATGCAATTGAGGTAATCAGCCATCGAGAGGATGAAACTTGACAAGTGTTAAAGGTTGAACACCACAGGTCGTTGAATACAACTTCCATTTCTTATATGTTTCTATGTCAAGATGTGTATATCTATGTATTCTGATTCCGATGTATATAACAACAGAAGGGTCGACTCTGACAAGGTTAAAATATTAACCCAGTATGTACATATATTATACATGAAAGATGACATCTTTCATGAAGCTGCCCGGGGGAGCATGTCAGAGTCTAGAGTAGGGCAGTGATGCAGTGACATCGTCACGCCCGCCAGGCGACTTAGTTCCCCAGCCGGGATGCCGTAACTTCGTTACGCCCGCCAGGCGAGTAGTAGTTACCTGCCTGCAAGGTTGCTGGCTGACGAGACGGCCAGCGGTCAGGCAAGGACGCACGCATGTCTCGTGAAGCCACCTCAGGTGGGAAGGGCACATTGCGAGCTATAGACAGACAGCTCTGGGACGTGGACTCGACTGGACGCATGATGAGAGAAAGGCGTTGTGTGGTTTCTGTGCCCGAAAGTCGAGTGTCTGTTCATCTTGAGAGATAGACTGTGAGCTGTATTGTGTATGTAAGTGTATTGAAGTATAACTTATGTCTTGTAATGATCATCGTATCGTATACGATTTGTAAATAAATCCATTGAACGTTGTGTCGTTGAGTCTCAAGTCAAATCACGTTGTACTTGTACTGTCTCACATGTGTTAGGTTAACGAGCCAGGTTTAAGACCCTGACATGTGTGTACGTGGTGGCATTCGTCCGGCTTTGAAATGAACGTGTTTAGATAATTTAACATTTAAACTTAGAGAAAAACAACATCATAAGACGATCCCAATCAGACTTCTCATCTCCAATGGTCATTGTACGCAAAAAGGACAACACGATAAGACTCTGTGTCGACTATAGAAAGCTCAATAAGATAACTCTTCTAGAACTGGAGCCAATGGCAAACTCTGACGATCTACTGACAGAACTGACAGACGCTAGGTTCTTTACGATGGTAGACATGACTAAAGGTTACTGGCAAATAGCAGTAGACGAACAGAGCAGACATCTGACACCATTTGCCACACCTTGGGGACTGTACGAATGGTGCAAACTTCCATTTGGACTTGTTAATGACCCAGCCACATTCGTACGTATGACACGACTTCTTCTAGTAGATATACCAAACATAATTTGCTATATAGACGACATCTGTGTTCACACAAAGACAATGACAGACCACATAAAGACATTAGAACAGACATTTGAACGCATTAGACAGCACGGACTGACGGTAAAGCCTGCAAAAGTAGACATAACCTACCAGGAAATAACCTTCTTGGGGTACAAAATATCCAATGGCTTTGTCACGACAGACGATAACATCGTGTCCAAGATACTAAAACTCTCACTTCCGACTACGAAAAAGCAAGTCAGAAGTTTGTTGGGACTTATAAATTATTACAGGCAGTTCATTCCTGATTTTTCCGAACTGACCGAAGTATTTACTAACTTACTAACAAAAGATAAACCGGAGAAAATTGTAAGCAATGAATGCCTAAAATTTGCATTCCAAAAAGTATTATCTTTGTTTTCTGATAATAACTTAAATAATCCGATTCTGAAGTTGCCCAATCTACATGTCCCTTTCAGATTGCGTACAGACGCGAGCTCCGTGGCGATTGGAGCAGTTTTGTTGCAGGAGCATAACAACATCCTTCATCCTGTGTACTTCGTCTCCAGGAAACTGAAACCCAGAGAACGGGCTTGGTCAATACCCCAGTTGGAAGCCCTAGCTCTAGTGGTGGGTATAACTAAATTGTCCAGATTCCTCCTAGGACGTCATTTTATTGTCGAATCTGACAGCAGCCCACTGCGATTTATCAATTCAGGTGTACCTTCAAACCAAATGGTAGCGCGCTGGTCTCTTAAGCTCCAAGATTAAGACAAGGTAGGGACTAATATGGTTATTAGTTGGTATGATCTACCATGATCAGCCACACGACGTCTAATGGGGTATTAGACAGGTGGGCGTGCCCGTCATATGACAGTATTATTATTTTTTTTGAGAGTAGATAAAGGGGGAGACTAGGAATTTTCCAGGTTTCGTTGTTAAAGGTTAATGCATATATTTGCAAAGTACTACATATATCCATAGAAAAAAAAAATGAAAACATTTTTTTTTATCTAGGAGGGGGCATTATGCCATATGACGGTACACTCCACAAAAGTCATGAATGGGAGTTATATGGCAAAGCATGATCGCCCACACTTATCGGCATGGCACATGATGGATGGAGGAAAACATCTATTTCGTGTCGGAGCTTGTAAAAACGAAACAGGACTTTACCGCAGCTGAGCCACCTCATTGATGTGTGATAAGGCAAGTCACAGAATTCAGAATCAATTACTTCTAGAAAAGCCTCGAACTAACGGTGACTGAGTGCGTGTCCCAGAATGAAGGTCTCAGCAGAAATGGCTGGTTTCAGTACACAAGAAATATCTAAGTCTTTCCCACAGGGAGTGCTTGCTGATGTATGATGCAGTGTATAAACAGAGCGCCCGGAACTTGCAAATCTTCCAACTGAGTCCTGATCTGCCCCAACAGACATTTCCTCATTACAGCCATGTTTTTCCCCCTCCATCAACTGTAACACCTCCAAGCTGATTCCAATGAAGGTTATACTCATGCAAAACATTTTGCACTTCCACGAAATGTCTTTTCCAGTTGTTGTTCCGTGCATGCTGCAAACGGATGCCAACTCTTCCGATATCTGAAAGTCCAAATTGACACCACCAATGAACACGAGAAGTTGTGGCGTATTCGAGAAATCAGTAGACTCATTCTGCGTCAGAGAATACCACAAAAAGTTCATAATTTTCTCGCATATCTGTAGCACTGCCTGTCTTCCTGGACTAGTAGTTAGCTACTTTCTCCGTAATTCCATATATTCCACGTGAGGAACGTAACTTGTGGAGAATCGGTAAGGGATATGCGGACAAAAAATCTGTAGCAGTATGTTCTGTCCAAGTTCTTCGTACAACTGCACTTTGCCGAAAGGATGATAGTTCCAAACAAATCCGCTTTCTCAGGACGCACGTAATTTGCTGCTTCCATCATACACTCTTTGAGGAAGTTGCCATCAATAAACGGTTTTCATCCCTCTGACATCATATGCACTGTTTTGTTCTTGTACGAGTGACATGGACAGATAGAAAAAAAACCAATGACCAAGTACTACAGGAGACAAATGAAACTCGTAAACTGATTAGAGAAATTAGACGTAGACAGTCAAAATGTTTTGGACATGTTATGAGAAGTAATGAATTGGAGAACTTAGTGACAACTGGCAAGATCGAAGGGAACAGACGAGGAGGAAGACCGAGAGGAAAATACATGAATGGCTTGACCACGTGGCATGGACGAGACAGGAACACTGAGCTGATCCACGGCTCTGGTGATCGAGTGAAATGGCGAGTCATGACCGCCCACGCTTTCCGTCATGGCACATGATTGATTGATTCACGAGTGACAGATTCATTTTCAGCAAACTTTCTCATATTTCTCAGAGCGTAACTTTTCAGAAAACTTTGAATATGTTGATAGATGTTTTGTTTCGTAGTGACGCCGAAGATTGTACTCTTTCAAAACGGCAACACTTTCGCTGCATATTACGCAACTGGTTTTCTGGCCCTTTGTTTTCACAAAGAAGTACTTTACTCCACATTCTTAATTGAAAACGCGACACTCGGCGTCAACTTTTCTTTTCTTAGTAGCCACAATGAAGGATGAAGTAAACGGGATCTGAACATAAAAAAAAAAAAAACTACATTTAATTAGAAATATAATTAAAATCCTATTGAAACACATGGAAAGCAGAAGACTAGGGGTCACTGGTGAAGCTACGCTTCACCAAACGTACATAAAAAGTTTAAAGGTACTTTGGTAATAGAATATATCTCATAATAAAGTTTGCAAAATATATAAATAGGGCCGGCCTAAATAAACAACCTAGAGCAGTGTTTTTCAATCTTGGTTCCGCGAGTGGCAGCCAGGAGTTCCGTCTAAACAGACCGAAATCGCCTAAATGCAACATTTCTGCCCATCTGGTTTATTATATAAAGTAGGACAGACACTTGGATCATCGCACAGAGTTCCTTGAGCAATATAAACATTTGCGTAAGGATCTGCTCCAACAGAAAGATTGAAAAACACTGACCTTGAGACCAGCTCGATTAACACGTTGACCGGGGAATTTTTCTGTGCTGGGGATAATATTTTCACAATAACACGAGGCTTCTATGACATTTGTATGCTATGCTTGCTACTTATTGCCTCTACTCACACTTGTAGTTCACTTACCTATCACTGTCAAACTAAGAAATTTGTGTTGCATACCTATGAAATGGATGACTGGCAAAAAGAAATAAATATTTCTGAAGCATCGGACCTGTGTTGGCAGCCGACGCATCTGGGGATTGGAAAGATGCGTGTGTGTGTGTGTGTGTGTGTGTGTGTGTGTGTGTGTGTGTGTGTGTGTGTGTGTGTGTTGCCATGGCGCTACCACGATCCGGGGAAGGACTTGGGATGGCGCGAAAAAAGCAAACATTACAATAAACAAGAAAATCTAGATACAATAATTTGTAATTGAAAATAATAAATTTAAGACTCATAGCAGTCAAGTCTCCGCACGTTTGAATAAATCTCCTTTTATTCTAAACATAATATTTACATTTAAATACCTCTCTCTCTCTCTCTCTCTCTCTCTCTCTCTCTCTCTCTCTCTCTCTCTCTCTCTCTCTCTCTCTCTCTCTCTCTCTCTCTCTGCCAAATGGTGCATTGCTTTCTAATCGGTCACCCCCCCCCCCTCCAATCTTTAACATAAATATCTCCTATAATAATAAATCATACAATTCAACTGGGCATAACAACAAGCTGCCGTAAGGATTGATAATGAAGTGGGACAATATCAACCTATTAAGAGAGGTGTTAGGCAGGGATGTGTAATGTCTCCAGATCTTTTTTCACTATACAGTGAAAATATGTTCAGAAATGTAGAAGATATAAATGGAATCAGCATTGATGGACGAAACCTCAATAACATTAGATATACAGATGATACAGTATTGATTGCAGACAATGAGCAAGATCTGCAACAATTAGTAGACGCAGTTGTGGTACATAGTGAGCAGCTGGGGTTGGAATAAAATTGTAAGAAGACACAGGTTATGGTCGTCACTAGGAAGAACGAAGTACCACAATGTAATATACAAGTAAATGGGAATATTCTGCAACAAGTGAATCGGTACAATTATCTCGGAATAGTCATAACATCTGATGGGAGATGCCTTAAAGATATTAGAACAAGAATCGCCATGGCGAAAGTAGCCTTTAGCAAGATGAAAAACATTCTGACCAATAAAAAGATGTCAATTGAAAAGAGAAAAAGAGTGTTGATGGGATACATAGAGCCTGTTCTTTTGTATGGATGTGAAACTTGGACAATGTGCAGTCAAGCAGAAAAACATCTGATGGCTGCAGAAATGTGGTTTTTGAGGAAAATGCAAAGATTACCATGGACAGACAGAAAAACCAATGACCAAGTAGGGGAGACTGGGGAGAAATGGACATAGGGGAGAAATGGACCACCCCCTCTCTGGCCCCTGGCTGTGATGCAATGAAAGTGAAACCATAATAAGTTTGTTTTCCACATCAAACATAGTCCGAAGTTTTCATTTTCCATCGACTTCCCGCACAGGTCGTTCCCACGCAAAGTTTGAAAAATTTTCTGCACTAAAGTTTCTTTTTCCAGTTCCAGACACCATCGTAAAGCAGACGCATAGTCAGGAATCAGGACAAGGTAATTACGTTAATATCTTTATTTACTTGTTATTTAAGAGTTCATATAAAAAATATAGCATATAATATTAGATTTAAGAGACTTTATGGCTGAATAGTTTAATACATTGATGGGGGAGAAATGGACCGGTTCATTTCTCCCCATGGTTCATTTCTCCCCATAGAAGAAATTGACAAGACAGTCAGTTGTTATTAAAAGTGTTGAAGATTGCATTCGAATATCAGCATTATTGATTCTTTTTAATACTGGGGTCTAAATCTAGACCAATAAAACTGTTAACAAATTTGATTTCAGTGATTTATTAAAGATGCACACCATTCGTGCTATGATCAGTATTTCTTTGCAAATGATAGGCCTACCATTCTAAATGTTATATAATTCTGTCACTCTTTTGTTTCAGATGCCAAGATTATACATCAGAAACACCAACAAGGGTCTCCTTACGGAGGAACGTATGAGAGAAGCTGTTAATGCTGTGAAAAATGGAATGAAAGTGAGGAAAGCTGCAAGGGAGTACGGCATTGCTCGCTCTACCCTCAATAACAATCTTACAAAAGACAAAGAAGGAAATGGTCTGCCTACTAGACTCGTACCAAATTATAGGCATAGCCTTGTTTTCACAGCTAAGCAAGAAGCTGATTATGCTAGTTACTTGAAAGATTGTGCAAGAATGTTCCATGGACTCACAACTAAAAACGTTCTTATTTTGGCGTACGAGATGGCGAAAGTCAATAACATGGCACATCCTTTAACCTGGGATGAGCAAATGATGGCAGGGAATGACTGGCTTTGTGGATTTTTGCGACGGAATCCCGAGCTGACCATAAGGCAACCTGAGGCAACATCTCTGGCTAGAGCTACAGCTTTCAACAAACATAATATTTGCACCTTCTTCAACATTGTGAAGGAAACCATTGCAAAACTAAATGTGAGTGGAGCTCAAATCTACAATTTGGATGAGTCAGGTCTGACGACTGTACAGAAAGTGCCAAAAGTAATTGCCCCACGATGAGTGAAGCAAATAGGCCAGGTGACATCGAGAGAAAGAGGAAAACTGGTCACAATATGTTGCATTGTGTCACATTATCCCTCCAGTTCTTTGTGTTTCCCATAAAACTTTTTAAGAATTTATGCTTGCTGGAGCACCTGAAGGTTCCCTTGGCCTTGTGAATGAATCAGGTTGGATGACCCGTGATAATTTCGTCAAAGTTATAAATCACTTCATTAAGCATTCAAGACCTTCAAAGACTTCCCTTTGATTTTGATCTTGGACAATCACGATTCCCACATTTCATTTGAATCACTTGAACTGTGCAAGAAAAACAACGTTCATGTGATCACGTTGCCACCACACACCTCATCTAAAACTCAGCCCTTGGACCGTTCAGTTTTTGGACCCATGAAGTCGGTCTACAACAATGCGTGTGATTCATGGATGATGAAAAATGTTGGGACACCACTGACAATCTATCAAGTTGCAAATCTAGGAGGCCACGCTTTTCTTAAAGCGGCAACTCCCATTAACATTCAATCAGGCTTGCAGTGTCAGGTACTTGGCCCTTTAACGAAGATGTTTTTACAGAAGATGATTTTATGCCTTCAGAAATAACGAACAGGCCCATCAGCAAGGACAGTGAAAATGCCACTTTAGAAAGCAATGAACAGACAGGATCAGCATCTCCACATTGTGGTACCAGCACAGATCAGACTGCACAAGAATTTCATGAAAATCAGAAAGAGTGTAATGTTGAGAACCTTGTAGATGACTTGCAGGAAATATCAGGGAGTCTTCAACATAAAGCTACTTCTTCCTTTATTTCGCCTCATGTTTTCAGAGGACTACCAAAAGCTGGTCCGCGAAAAGATTCAAATAATATGAGGAAAAGAGGAAAAACTATGCTGGCTACTTCTACGCCAGAAATGGATCGAATTAGGGAAAGAGCGGTGATGAAAGAAAAGGCAGCAAAAGTTCCACCCAAAAAGGCAAAGAGACAGCTGCTGAAAGAACTTGATGTTGATTCAGATCCAGAAACTGACATTTCGTTTTGTGATGACACAGATTCTGATGTTTCATTTGGTGAAAATGAGGAGTGTACGGTTAGCTTGACTGGTGTGCGTGAGGTTTTTGAAGGCCAGTGTGTGCAATGTGAATATGGAACAAAGAAGACGTGTGTTTACTATGTAGGAATTGTAAGGGGAGACATTGATGATGATGGTGATGTTGAGGTAGAGTTCTTGCGCAAGAGTGAGAAGGTTGCTGGTAAATTTGTTAAGCCTAAGGTAGAAGATGTCGCCAGTGTCTCAATTACATGTATTAAAGCACAGCTTACTAGATCTACAATCACTGGAACCACTTCTAGGACCAAAGATGGCTATGTCTTCAAAGAAAGTCTTGCAGGCATAAATGTTCGATAAAACTTTATATTAGATTAATATATCTTATTAAACTTTTTTACTGTCGCTTAAAATAATAAAAGAAACTGCAAATATTCTTTTAATGATTATTTATTTGTTATAGCAATATGGATGAGTTGTTGCTGCTTCTTTTTAAAAAAGGTCCATTTCTCCCCACTATGGTCCATTGCTCCCCACGTGCTGGTCCATTTCACCCCAATGGTGGTCCATTTCTCCCCATGTTCATATACATTTTTGAAATGCATTTGTAAAGAAACATATAGAAATATATTGCTAAATGTTTTCCCCTTTTAAAATAAATGAATGTACAACATTTTAGTCATGGTTTTGTTATGTTTCGATAAAATCTGTTCCGGTGATGAGCAAAAATTGAAAACTACAAAATTGCTGGTCCATTTCTCCCCAGTCTCCCCTACTACAGGAGACAAATGAAAATCGTAAACTGATTAGAGAAATAAGACATAGACTGTCAACATTTTTTGGACATGTTATGAGAAGAAATGGACTGGAGAACTTAGTGACAACTGGCAAGATCGAAGGGAACAGACCAAGAGGAAGACCTAGAGGAAAATACCTGGATGGCTTGGCCACATGGTATGGACGAGACAGGAACACTGAGCTGATCCACGACGCTGGTAATCGAGTGAAATGGCGAGTCATGACCGCCCACGCTTTCCGGCATGGCACATGATTGATTGATTGAATAACATGACAGTAATGCACTGATTTCTCACTACGCGTATTAATAACTCTCTTCAAGCATTCTGCGGAATTAACAGATATCTAAAAGAAACACACCTATAGCTAATGAGTAAGGGACATAAACATCCAATATTGTATCAAGGGAGTTTACTAAGATTTTGGAAAAGAAATTAATATACTTAGTGTTATTATTAATTTCTAGCTTGAAATCTCTCTTTTAATATCTTGGAATTTATAAAGTAAAATTCTGATGTCAGATATTATATTTTTAATAACAAATTTGTTAGGTTCCTTACAACACAATGTTTCAATCTTTACTTAATTGACTTTTATAATCTACTTTTGTGTTTAACTTTTAATATAAAAATAGTAAATTCATTCTTTCGATGTATACCTTCACGTCTTGCGTCCGTCTTCCCCTCTGTTGGGAAAATCATTTTTTTACTGGCCTCCTAGGGCCACACAAAAATTTAAAGGAGATTAACCACACACCTCACAAACGTTGATAACATTAAGAAAGAAAATAGAAGACTGAATATTCACCATCCATCCATCATGTGCCATGCCGATAAGCGTGGGCGGTCATGTTTTGCCATCTCACTCGATCACCAGTGTCGTGGATCAGCTCCGTGTTTCTGTCTCCACCATGCCACGTGGCCAAGCCATCCCGGTATTTACTTCTCGGTCTTCCTCTTGGTCTGTTCCCTTCGATCTTGCTCTAGCGACGATCCACAGGAGACTCCTAAAATGTTCACTCGTGAACTGTAGGACGCGGCCCGGAATCGAACCCACAACCTTTGGAGCCCGAGTCAAACGGCTTGACCACTTCACCACGGAGACTCCCAGTACATCATCTAATTAAGACACAACACTGTACAATGTACCATCTAAGATATGATCCGTCTCCCTCAGCAGATGGCGTGAGGTTTGAAGTTAATCGTTGCATTAGCACGGTGCATGTAAACTTGTGGAATTGGCCAACTCATACGTTGCTCCTTGCTGGCACTAATCTTCAAGACAAACTCTTCTTCTTCTTCTTCTTCTTCTTCTTCTTCTTCTTCTTCTTCTTCTTCTTCTTCTTCTTCTTCTTCTTCTTCTTCTTCTTCTTCTTCTTCTTCTTCTTCTTCTTCTTCTTCTTCTTCTTCTTCTTCTTCTTCTTCTTCTTCTTCTTCTTCTTCTTCTTCTTTCTTTCTTTCTGTCTGTCTGTCTGTCTGTCTGTCTGTCTGTCTGTCTGTCTGTCTGTCTTCTCCTCCACCTTCTTTGCCCCATATTATCACCTCTTAAATCATAATTGCCGGCTTCCTGGCTTAGAGGTTAGCGACTTTTCTCCTGTAATCTCGTATACTCTCGTAGGTAACGTGATGACGGTGATAATTAGCAGTGGTTCGAATCGCATCGGTAACTTACGGGGTATGTGAGCCGGCCGCTCAGAAAGCAATGGCAAACTACTGAGCGTAATCTTGCCAAGAAATCAACATACAGCTGAAAGATGCTGATGTTGACAGCGATGTCCTGTAAAGGATATGCAAAAAAAAAAAAAAAACATAAAATGTGACACGCCCCTACTTCCCATTTTCAGCCTTCCATTTTGTTTGGTCCATACCTACTTATTGCTTGGCACTGGATCTGTTCAGAAAACCAGGATATCTGATCTCTCGTCCAAGGTGAGAGAGAACGAACGAACGAACGAACTTTATTTTCAAAGGGTCACAAATTGGGCAAGCAGGCCCGTCTACATTAGGCTCTTCCAATCACTCATCTTTCGTAATCAATATATTGTGAATGTTACAGACAGACAGACAGACAGGTAGGCAGGCAGGTAGGTAGGTAGATAGGTAGGTAGATAGATAGGTAGATAGATAGATAGATAGATAGATAGATAGATAGATAGATAGATAGATAGATAGATAGATAGATAGATAGATAGATAGATAGATAGATAGATAGATAGATAGATAGATAGATAGATAGATAGATAGATAGATAGATAGATAGATAGATAGATAGATAGATAGATAGATAGATAGAACAAACTTTATTTTAAAGGGTAATAAATTGGGCACGCAGGCCCGTCTTATATTCGGCCTTTTCGATCACTCATCTTTCATTCATCAAATGTGCATGTTACATTTACTTAGGGAAAAAAGAAACATTGTCAAATGGATGTAGTAAACATAAACAATGCATATTACGCATGGTAAATTCACATGGGGGGGGGGGGGGGAACATTGTCAAATGAAAGTTGTAAACATATACAGTGCATATTGTAATGTTGTGAGACACATCCCCCATCCACCCTCACACCCCGCAGCCACCTACACATCCCTCAGCCACCCACACATCCCCCACCCACCACACTACCACCCACCCACACATCTGTCCACGCACTCACACAGACTCAGGCAAACATACATGCCGCCACAAACCCACTGATCCCCCACCCACACACATTTCCCAACCCATACATACATCCCCAACCCATCCCATAACCGACACGCACACACCCACCCACATATTCTCCACCACCCACCCACGCACCCGCAACTACCCAGCAAAACACACATCACAAAACCACACACACATACCCCCGTCAACCCACGCATCACGCACATATCCACACATACATCCCGCACGCTCACAATTTTCCTCACCCACCCACACACACATCAGCCAACCTACACCCACTCACCCACCCAATATAATAGAATACAGACAGACAGACAGACAGATAGACAGACAGATAGATAGATAGATAGATAGATAGATAGATAGATAGATAGATAGATAGATAGATAGATAGATAGATAGATAGATAGATAGATAGATAGATAGATAGGTAGGTAGGTAGGTAGATAGATAGATAGATAGATAGATAGATAGATAGATAGATAGATAGATAGATAGATAGATAGATAGATAGATAGATAGATAGATAGATAGATAGATAGATAGATAGGTAGATAGATAGATAGATAGATAGATAGAGATAGATAGATAGACAGATAGATAGATAGATAGATAGATAGATAGATAGATAGATAGATAGATAGATAGATAGATAGATAGATAGATAGATAGATAGATAGATAGATAGATAGATAGATAGACAACACCAGGTTCCCAATTGTGACATATAATTAGGATAGAATATATCTATACCCTCGCTGACATAACTGTCTGGCACGGTGCCATGGCTGCGGACATAATTTTATTTATGATTTCACAGAAGTCAAAGGTCAGAACCCCAGTCGTCATGTGCCAGAAGCCTCGATATGTTTATTCAGACATTGAGAAACTTACTTATTGCTCCGGTCGATGAGCAGTGAATAATTTATATTGCTTTTCTTTTTATTCCGTTGCCGATATCCCGGAGAAGACGAAAGCAGTCATAGGAATGTTAAATAAATATTTGGAAAACTAAGGGCAATGGCACGGATCATTCTTGAATTTGGTTTTCCCCCATTTTAAATAACGAAGTTTATTGTCGTGTATTTATTTATTGTGTCTTCCCTGTGGTGAGGGGAATCAAGACCCACATTCTTTTTAACCCCATATCATTATTCTGGTGAATCCACTAGATTCCGTCCACAACACCCCTTCAATCCCTGGATACCTCTTTCTCTCTCACCCCTCACCACTGGATCATGCCGCCTCTCATTCTTCCCCAAAACAACATACTGCACAACTCTAGCTTCTAAAAATTAATAACAATTTAATTTAATGAAGAAAAGTGTATGTATGTGCGAAGTGTATGTGTAGAATGTATGTCGTATACTCTAGTGTGTCTGCAGAATCAGACCGAACAGCTCAGGAGCAAAGTCTGATCATCCCGGTAATGGCCACACAACATCATCATAGCTCAGCACACAATGATCTCACCAAACGATGTGTCCCTCCTGCTAGATGTTGACTTCCTCCAGTAGCTCTTTGATAACCCAAATACCTGGTCACCAATCACGGATATAGTCCAATACTGATCCTGAATCGATCACACACAATGTTACTAAATGTCCCTACCGTTCTGAAATTTAACAATCCCTGTATCGTGAAAACACGGATCACTGTCACTTGAAACAAAATGATTCATTCCTAAATGTTCTAGAGTTTCACGATTACACAGTTAATGATTACAGTTCCACAGGAATCTAATAACTGAGAAGAACGCTATGTTCGTTGTTCCTGGTCCCCTTATAACCCATATTGTTCTTTTTACATGTGGTATGGAAAATAATTTCACTCAACTTCCGTGAACTCCATCACTAAGGAGTCATTTCCAGATAGTTATCTGTTTCTGTTCAACAGAGCCATGTTCCTTCAGACCCTCTTGATTATGGGCCCAGAGCAAAAGCCGCTGAATAAAACCTCCTTCACTGAATCATCCAGAATCTTAAACAGTGAATGTTCAGCTTCTTTTCTTCATAACCGGAGTGGAACCTGTGAAAGAGAGTACACACCTGGTGAGAGCAACCCGACACTGACCCCTATAGATGAGTGCAGGCTGACGGCCGCACTCAGATATTTGACAGTGGACTAAACTCTGTCATAGGGCAGAGGAGCTCATCACATCGGTCTGAGTTAGGGTAAGACAAGGAAAGACCAAAGGCACAGTGCAGAACCCCAGTAGACACTGTAGCAGTAAGTGTATATGGGGTGGGCAAAACTACAGCACGCTTGAGCATCAGGGTGGAATGGGAAGAAAGATGCTCAAGTCGTGACGTAGTTTGTTGTTACGGGGCAGTTAACATCGGGGACTAGAGAAGAGATGGACGTATGATTTAACTGAGCAACATCTGGCTTGATTCTGAATAAAGTAACATGAAGCTGGAACCGTCTTGGAGTTGTTGATAGTCCATCGTCCCTTCGCTGTACTGTTACAACACCCCACTGGAAGATCCCACCCCTGGACATTTCCCCTATCCCCCAACCATCCCCAATCTCTCCAAATATCATCTCACTACACTATTCTCAACCAGCTGTGCCAATTGACATCTCACACTGGTTAGTTTAACAACGCGACTGCCTGCTGTCGCCAACACTCCTAGAATACCTAACCACAAAGCAACAACACTATGCTCAAGTCCTAAACTCTATCTATCACTAGACTATCCTACATTACTTATACCTAAACGCTATCTAGTGAATACCTTATGTAAACCAGCTTTATCCTAAATTGAATCTACACATTGCCATGCAAGACACATGTTCATCAACTTTAATTGACACAGAACACAATAGATTATTTCCTAAATTAGAACAGAGCTAGCCAAACACTTCAGTCTAGTTTGATTCCATTTTTCACACTGGCGGCAAATAAGTTATGTTTCCTCCAGTCGGAGATTGTCCGAGTGACGTCATTCGCTGTCAACAACAAGTGGTCTTGGTGGCAACCAAATCAAGACGGCGCTTTTCCTTTCATCTTGCGATTCGGGTAAAATAACATGCCGACAATTTTCCTGTGTCTTGGGGAAATCTCAGGGACTTTTGGTTTCGTTTGATCCGATGGAAGTGTTTCAACACTATCAACAAAAGTTTGCAGCTGTTTATACCGACTGTCTCTGTAAATCTATCATCTGATCGTTAACTCCAGTCGTCTCGTAACAATTATATATATATTTTCAACACTCCATTGTCATTAAAAATACACCCTGCTATAAGACTTCGTTTCAGGTTTCGGTGTAGTAAACTCAGTTCCATAGTCAGGACAATACGGGCTCGAAGTCAACAGCAAATGATTAGTGAGCAAATTACTTTGCGATGATTTTCACACTGATATGGCCATCGACCGTCCAGAAAAAGCAATGGCAAGATATTGAACTGAGAATTTACCAGAAAATCATAAACAGCCGCTAAATGCTGAGTTTGATAGCGGCGTCTTGCAAAGAACATGCAACTATCTTTTCTTTTATTTATTGCTTCGCTTGATCACCTCATATCATCTCTTGCTCCCTGTGGTGTCCAGATGAAGTATTTATTTATTTCTGTTTTTGTTTTCTTTTCATATCCCATGTACAGAACATCGCTTTTAATACGAGCATTTAACTGCTGTTGTTGATGTCTTGGCAAATTTACGTTCAGTAGTTTGCCATTGCTTTCTGAACGACCGGCTCCCATACCAACACGTTACAACCCAACGGAACAAGGTTTGTTGCCAAATCGGTCACAGCTGTGTTTCGAAAGCAGGTAAGCGGGCTTACGAATCGCGTCCGTATGACTTTAGCCACGAAGACAGTATATGACGCATGGGGTGTATTTTTAATGACTGTGCAGTGTTTGAACATATTACCAGTCCAAGTTTTGTATTAACCCTCTGTAAAACTCACGCAACTGTCAGTTAAAAACTGTCATTTACTGCCAATATAGTACCTTGCGGTGTATGGCAGAGGGGTCTTTGAGCCTGAGGAATTAAGGCCGCATTTGCTGTTTTCTATTGACATCTAGCGCTATTATCCCCACATCATATATGCGAGGGTAAGTCAATAAGTAAGTCACAAATGGCTGTAGAAAAAATAACTAAATATGATAACAACGTGAAACCAGTTTATTTGTATACATACATTGTCCCGTTATTTCTCAACATAATTTCCACCAACATTGATGAACTTATCCCATAGTTTTATCGGTTCTCCCAAACCGGCTGCATAGAACTGTGTGCTGTGTTTTCTAAACCACGTTTTCACTTCACATTCAACTTCGGCGTCATTCGCTAAATGTCTCCCGCCAAGGTGGGTTTTCAGTGGACTTAGCCCCTAGCGATTTACCGTAAAGTGGTGCACAGTTGGGTAGAAAAAAGGTACCAGGGCGAGTCAATAGGTAAGTCACACAGTTCTGTGGGATGGCAAGTAAATGAGAACAAGGCACGCAGATCTATGCAGTCGGTTTTGGGAGAACTGATAAAACTATGGGATAAGTGCATCATCAATGTTGGGTGAAATTATGTTGAGAAATAAAGGGACAATGTATGTATACAAATAAACTGCTTTCAAGGTGTTATCATATTTAGTTATTTGTCTACAACAATTTGTGACTTACTTATTAACTTACCCTCGTAGTATGACTGTTAAATCTGTCTAAATGTTTCATGTAGCTATACGTGTATTACAGAGGACCTCGGTTGAGAAATGACGGGCACGCCTCTACCGATTCGATTGTCGTGTGTTCACATCTCATTCCATACAGTGACTTGCCCTCACTGGTGGACCCGGCCTAAAATTGGTGCTCGTAAGTTTCCTAAAGCAATGGCAAAATACTGAACCCTACAACTTGCTCAGGAATTACGAACAGCAACAACAACAAAAAAAATTCTGGGTTGACTGCTGCTATCCGTAAAAGATATGCAACTAACTTCTTTTTTTTTTTTTTAAATTAAAGATTCCTGGGAATACAGACGCCAGTGTGATGTTGGCCGCATCACTCGTCGAGCACAAATCAAACTAACAATTATGGAGCTGTCACCATAGATCGGATAAGCTTCATGGGGTGAATTAGTGATATTTATTTTTTGACTAGCATCTATTGAGCGAGGAGCGGCTGGCCCAGGTTCGAGTCTTTTTCATGTAGAGGGCAAAAAGAAAACTCTAATCTGCACAGTTCGCGGGGACTGCAATTGCCAGGCGGCCTTAATTCCTCAGGCTCAAGCATCCCCTCCCCCGGCTCTACACCACAAGATAATATATTGACAGTAAATGACAGTTTTATGACATTGAACTGCTGGGATTAATCATTCAGTTTATGCATTTATACCAGTAATTATCAACAAGCTCAAGTTGACAACTGCTTTCCTTGCATCTTATATATAAAAGGCAATCTCCGTCCGTATGTCCTTTATGCGTTCGCGAACGGCCCATCCGATTGAGATGAAATTTTCTACACGTCTTCCTTTCATTCCAGCGCAGCCAACTGTGATATTTTTTTAGTGTGAAATCTGCTGCTTACTGAATATTATTTAATTTTCCATTTTTCATTATAATTTCTATACAGCAAGGGGACTTAACTCTGTAAAAGTTATTTCAAGGGGCATAACTTTTAATAACTTTTCTGTATAACTTATAGTCATATTGTTGCATCGTTTTCAAAGATTTATAAACTCTGTGTCTATAGTTATATACCGGCATATGAGTTATAATAAATAATGATACAATCTTTAAGGCATTTTCAAAGTTTTCATAAAAATAATGCACAATGCATAACATTGTAACTCATCTTTTTATGCTTAAGAAGTTACTGTAGTCATGCAGGTGATTAGAAAGAGTTTTCATTAAAAATAATGGATGGTGTGTGGAAGGACATTCTTTTAAGTTACTTTTTTTGTTGTATGAATTTAATGAGACGCTACCCGCCAGGAGCTGGGCAAAGCCACGCCGGGTCAGATAGATAGACAGACCCACCTTTTCGCTGCAGTTGTCTACAGGCATATGCGTTAAAATCCTCCTCCTCCTCTCCCCTCCTCCTCCTACCCTCTTCCCCTCCCCCTCCTCCCTCTCCCTCCTCCTCCTCCCTCTTCTCCTCCTCCTCCTTCCTCCTCCTCCCTCTTCCTCCTACCTCCTCACCCTCCTCCATCCTCCTAATCACTCCTCTTCATTCCTCCTCCCTTCTCCTCCTCTCTCCTCCCACCTTCTAATTCTATGTCCTCCCCCTCATCCCTCCTCCTCCCTCCTCCCCCTTCTCCTCCCCCTCCCTCCTCCTCCCTCTCCTCCATCCTCCTCATCCCTCCTCCTCCCTTCTCCTCCTCCCTCCTCATCCTCTCTCCTCCTCCCTCTTCCTCCCTCAACCTCCTCCCTCCTCCTCCCTCCACATCCCTCCTCCTCCTCCTCCCTCTCCCTCCCTCCTCCTCCTCCCTCCTCCATCTCCCTCTTCCTCCTCCCTCCTCCTCCCTCCTCCTTATCACTCCTCTTCCTTCCTCCTCCCTCCTCCTCCTCCTACGTCCTCCCCCTCATCCCTTCTCCTCTCACCACCTCCCTCCTCCTCCTCCCTCCTCCTCCTCCCTCTTCCTCCTCCTCCCTCCTCATCCTTCCCCTCCTTCTCCTCCCTCTTCCTCCTCCCTCAGCCTCCCTCCAGCTCCTCCTCCTCCTCATCCCTCCTCCTCCTGCCCCTGCGTTCTCTCCTCCCTCCTTCCTCCCTCCTCCTCCTTCTCCTTCTCCTCCCTCCTCCTCCCCTCCCTCTTCCTCCTACCCTCCTCCTCCTCCTCGCTCCTCCTGCCTCCTCCTCCTACCTCCTCCTCCTGCCTCCTCCTCCTGCCTCCTCATCCTTCCTCCTCCTTCCTCCTCACTCCTCCTCCCTTCTCCTACCTCCTCCTCCTCTCTCCTCCTCCTAATCCCTCCTCCTCCCTCCTATTCCTCCCTACTCCTCCTCCTCCTTCCTCCTCCCTCCTCTTCCCTCCTCCTCCTCTCTCCGCCTATCTCTTCCTCCCTCCTACTCCTCCCTTCTCCACCTCCCTCTTCCTCCTCCCAGCTCCTACTCCTCCTTTTCCTTCTTCTGCTGATGCTGCTGCCGCCGCTCCATTTACCCAAGTTAATTGTTGGGGAAGATGTAAAGATCTTTCAAGTGCTCTTTCTAATGCTTTTTGTAAGTTGGTCTTCGTTTATCTAAGGTTGTTCTAACTGCAACCAATAAATGATTAGACAGACAGACAGACAGACAGACAGACAGACAGAGAGGGAGGGACGGACAGACAGACAGACAGACAGACAGACAGACAGACAGACAGACAGACAGACAGACAGACAGACAGACAGACAGACAGACAGTAGGGAACGGGAACTTATATGACTACTTATATGAATTAAATGAGATGCTCGCCATCAGGGGCTGGGCGAAGCCGGGCCGGATCAGACAGACAGACAGACAGACATATAGACAGACAGACAGACAGATAGATAGTCGGGAACGGGAACGGGAGCTTATATGACTACTTATATGAACTAAATGAGATGCTCCACACCAGGAGTTGGGCGATGCCGGGCCGGGTCAGACAGACAGACAGAAAGACAGACAGACAGACAGACAGACAGACAGACAGACAGACAGACAGACAGTCGGTAACGGGAACGAGAACTTATATGACTACTTATATGAATTAAATGAGATGCTCCCCACCAGGGACTGGGCGAAGCCGGGCCGGGTCAGCTAGTATTATATATACACGCCTGGACCGTCGCGGATTCGCACTGCGAACGCTAACAAGTCAAGTCGCATTATTCTGTCAAGAAAAGAAGCCTGATCAGCTGGAAAATGTCACGTGGAAAATCCAACAAGAAACACGCTGTTGCCAAGATGTGCAGCGTGGGAGCCGACAACAAGAAGAAGAACGTCGAGAGCCCACCTGTTAGCTGCATCAAAGAACCTGATACTACAGCTAATCACTACAGCCATCACTGCTACTACGAGGGAGAAGATTGACAGCCCAACACAGTCAAGAACCAAGACAGCAGAGAAGGAGGAGAAAGACACCAGAGTCGGAAATCACCGACTCGAAAACAGTCCGATGGGTTGTCAAGCGGATTCCTGTGGAGCTGACAGATGAAGAAATCCTGAAGCAGATACGTGAAGAGAATCTTCACATCCGATTCTTGAAGGCGGAGCGGCTTCTCACCTACTCCAAGATACCTACAACCTTGGCAGTAGTGACGTCGGAGGGCAGCGAGATGCCGACCACAGCATCATTCAAAAAGAGAATGCAGCAACCAGAGAGATTCATCCCAAGAATCACGCAATGTTCCAGATGTCAGAAGGCCGGCCACAGCAGAGCTACGTGTCGCAGTAAAACGGAAATATGCCGATACTGCGCCGATCACCACGCCTTCAAGGAGTGTCCGCTGGCCAAGCTGGACACGGACTTCCGAGCACCCAACAACAAAAGAAAGTGCGCCAACTGCATGGGCAAACATGGAGCAAGTTACCTGGGCTGTCCGTACCTGCAGAGACACAATGAATGAATCACCCAAATAAACGAGAAGTAGATTGTGAGCTTTACTAAAACACGACTACAAGAGACAAATTGGACGTTGCGGCCAAAGCCTTCGTCAGCACAGGACAAACAAATACAAACCAACACAAAACTACATGAAACACACTATGACAACATTAAACTATTAAACTAATTAAAATAAATGTACTCATCTGAATACTGTGTCCTAGCTTGGAAGGTCTGACACACGTAGGGCGCCAGTGGATCAATAGACCGGATGTATGGTACACGGGTCAAAGGTCAAGCGGGAAGGGAGTGGGGGTGGAGACGCGCCCATGTGTGCGGAAAGTGAAATTAGAGACCGGCAAAGATGTTACGGACGCAGATGACAATTAGCAATTATCATTAAGCGCTCGAAACACAGCTGCGGAAACCTATATAGTGTTAGTACACACAGAGAGGCATGAGTGGCGGTCGTTCAGAAAATGATGGCAAAACACCGAACGTAAATCCGCCAAGAGAGTTGACTGTGATGTCATACAAAGGATCTGCACGTACCCAGATGGTGGACTGTAAGCTAGGGGTGGAAGGGGTGGGGTGGGAAGTTAAATGAAGCTGTGTTGGACATTAAGGCCGTGAGGGGAGAGTGTGCCCAACTGGAAGATGAGACGATGTTCCAATGTCTTCCGATCCCGTTCGTGGAATGCGCATGATTTGATGGCCGTGGACCTGTATGTCGGCTACGCCATGGTGGTCAGGACTGTTGAAATGTATGGATACTGGTTTCTGGGCGCCACTGGTGATGTCAGAAAGATGTTGTCGAAATCTGTCCCCAAGACGTAATCCTGTCTCCCCGACATATCTCATGTCGCAACGTGTGCAGGTAATCGCATAGATGACGTTGCGACTGATGCATGAGAAACCCTCACGGATGTGGAAGGTCGTCTTAGGGAATGTCAGACTCTGGGTTTGAAGTACGTATGGACAGGTCTTGCAAACCGATCGAAGACACGCCACCGTGCCAGGAAGAGACTGGTGAGGTTGGGGTAGCCTGCTATGGACCAGCACATCTTTGAGGTTACGATCCCGCTTATATGCCACTAGAGGAGCCTCTGAGAAGACATCACGAGTGGTCGATTCCGCCCGGAGAAATGGATAGATTTTAAAAAGGATATTCTTGGCAGCAATATTGTGGGGATGATAAGTAAGTGAGAGGACAGGTCTATTGTTTCGTGGTTTCGGCCTGGAGGAGAGAGCCTCAGTGCGACTGATAGATTGGCAGCGGTGGAGAGCTGTAGATGAAGAAGCAAGTCAAGGCAATGCTGACGACGTCTCCGACCAGCGATAATGAGAAGCTGCTGGCCGACATGAAAGGAATCCAGCTCGACATCAAACAAGAGATTCAGCGCATGGCTGAGATGAAGAAGGAGAACGAAGAAATCCTACAAATGATCAAGACCGAAAGAGAATTGCATAGAGCTGAAATGGGACTCTTTCAAAACAAATTAACAAAAGCCACACAAGAACTCACAGAGAAACAGCAAGAAGAAAACCAAGAGACCGAGCCTGAACTGCAAACTGAAGCCAGCAGTCCAACCACAACGCCAAAGAGGGAACTACTATACCGTCGGATCTCTGAAGGAGGCACAGAATACCCATTCGACAAGGAGGAACTCAAGCGCGAGGAATTCAGAAGGCGCTGGGAAGAAAAAGAAAAGAAGAAGCCTAAGAAACTCCGGGGGAAACCGATGGTATACCCAGTAGTACTCTACGACCGTGAGAACGACTTCGAGTACTATATAGATGACGGTAAAATCGTCCCATGGCTGACCACGGAGGAAGAAAACTTTAGGCAGCAGTATCGCAAACGCAACAGTGAAAACAGGCACAAGGAGGAAAATGAAAACGTCGATAAGCTCCTACAGAAAATACACAATAAAGGAGACAAAAAGACCAAATAAAAAGTCCTTTTAAGGACTGCAACCAATCAAGCCAGGAGCCTGCACCATCAAAGAAAACAAGATGAAACATGCACAAAGGACAGCCACGGACCGAACCCCCAGCTGGAGGGGGATTACGAAAAGTCCTTATAAGGACTGCAGCCAGACGAGCCAGGAGCCTACACAAACAAAGAAAACCACAACAACAGAAGAACACAAAGGATAGCCGCCGACCACTGCTGACAGTCACAGACACAAACGATACATAACCAGTCCGAGAAAGGACTCACAAGACAAGAATTAGGGTAAATAAACCCACAAAAACCACGATCCTCAACAATAACCACAGCTGATGAGGACGAATTTGGAATTTTTGTTTTTGAAATGGAATCGGAATCGGAAACGATGAAGAAGAAGAAGCAGAAGAAAAAAGGAAGAAGAAGAAGACGACGATGATGACGAAGAAGGAGATACCAACAAATCAATAGATTTTAACCTACTGCCAGCAAACTGGCATTGACGCCAACTATCAAAGTTATATTGACATTTCTTTGATTGCCTATAATACTTTGAAGTTAAATTTCCCCTTAACTGATTCATCCAAATTATTTATTTGTTCATAACACTGGGTCAATTTTATGTCACTTTTTGGGCGATTCTAATTTAGAGTTTAGTTTAGTCGACGGATCAACATCACACGGGTGTAACCCATAAGTGCTTCGTTATACTCCTAACTCAAGCCTGAGTCCCGAGAGACTCAGCTCTGTGCACGAACTCCGTACCACCGGCGAGGAATCTGAAATTCTTAGGGTAGATTTTTAATTCGAAATTTTGCCCGGGCTGTGCGGTTAGGCTACTCTTTTTCGATTTCCAACTGCCAAGGTTATTTTACGTGCGCAGCACTACACACATCTCACTACCCAGAGACAAGGGGACATTTTTTCACTAGAAGTCCACGTGAAAGAATCCTGAACCTCACCGAGGCTTGAACTCGGGACTTCCAGCACTCAAGGCGGACACCATACCTCGAGACCACTCAGCTCTTCGGGCGGTTCTGAATGTGACTGTTATTATTCCAGCTCTGACAGTATATACCTTTAATGGCACTTTTCCTACTTCTCAAGATAACAACTTTTTCCCATATCCTTTACAGAACATCGCTGTCAACATCAGCATCTTTCAGCTGATTGTTGATTTCTTGGCAAGATTACGCTCAGTAGTTTGCCATTGCTTTCTGAGCGACCATCTCACATACCCCAAAGTTACCGACGCGGTTAGAACTGCCATCAATTCTCGCGCACGTCACGTTACTCACGAGAATATACGGGATTACGGAGAAAGTCGCCAGGGAGATGGCCTAGATAACAATATGGACACTAAATCACCACAAAGTGCATTGTCCTCTGTATGCCACGAGAACTGTTTCATCTGTGTGTACAAGAGTTTTGCCTACCCCAGTTCGCCTTGTTTCATATATAAGTGGCATTCATTTTAAATCCGTTCGTGTCGCGCCGCACCACGCGTAATTGCGTACGTTGAACATGATCGTGTCATAGTCATGTGATAAGTACTGACCAATGAATAAAAGAGCACGTGCTTATCGCCCCATGATGGATAGGTTGTTTCTGACAGTTGAAAACATGGCCGGGTTGATCCAAAATCCGTCCAAAGAAGCTCAAAAAGCGGTGATTCAGTTTATTTCATTTGAAGGATGTCGACCAGTGGAATATTCATAGAAGAATGCAGGCAGCGTACGATAACAAATGTGTGTCGAAGACAACAGTGACAGACTGGGCACGGATGTTTATGAAATGACGTCAGTTCACGACAGATCTTCGACGGTCGGGTCAAGTGCATATTGTTGCAACAGACAAAAACCATCGCCAAAATTGATGCAGCAGTGTAGATGAACCGTTGTCGAAGCATACATTCGCTAGCGAAAGAATTTGATGTGTCAATTGGGACAATTCAAAAGGTTGTTCGTAAGAAACTGCAATATCGGAAGGTGTGTTCACAGTGGGTGCCACGGATGTTGACCGACCACGAAAAAGAGGAATGCATGGGATGGTGTTTGAACCACTTGCTACGTTACAGAGTGGAGGGTGATGCATTTCTCTTCCGCATAGTGGCAGGTGATGAATCATGATGTCACCACTTTGAGCCGAGCAGCAAAAGAGAGAGCATGCAATGGAAGCATGCTGGATCACCAAAAGCCAAAAAAAATTCAAGTTACAGGTTTCCGCTGGTAAGGTTATGCTGAGTGCATTTTTTGAACAAGAAGGGCTATTGTTGGCTGACTTTAAAGAAACTGGTGTCAACATCAACTCTACCCACTACTTGCAAACACTAGATAAGCTGCAAAAAGCCATCAAGAATTAAACGACCCGGCATGCTTTCTCGCGGTGTGATTTTGTTTCACGATAATGCTCGTCCGCATGTCGCAAAGATTGTGCAGGAAGCATTAGCAAGGAAGAAGTGGGAAATTCTGCAACATCCAGCCTATAGTCCTGATTTGTCACCATGTGATTTTCATTTGTTCGGACCTCTAAAAAAGCTCTCAAGGGGCAATAATTTCACACAGACGCAGACGTAATGAACGCGATAAACAACACTTGGTTCAGTGAGCAACCACAATCCCTTTTTGCGGACGGCATTCGCCGCCTATTTAAGAAATGGGATGATTGCCTGAATACCTACGGCGACTTCTTCTGACCAACCCATGGTGCATAATTCATTCAAAATGAATGCTTTGTTTAATTCTACCACACCTGTTAATGTTTCTTTCATGCTTTTGTAATAACGCCATTGGAACGGGTTTCAAATGAGCGTCCCTAATATTCCCAAAATGCTAATCTTGCAGTATTTAACTTCCCTTGATACATTTGTATTTCACTTCATCGTGGTTGGTGAAGTTATTTTTCTTTAGACTTGCTCATGGCTATTTAGATATTGCAGCACACTTTTTCTACGATATAGAGTAGCCCAGCGCCATCCTCCATAGTCGCCTCCTACGCCATGAATGGCAGGTTACAATGTTTCTGTTCTGTCCTTCCTTTATGTGTACAAATAACACAGGGTGGTTAAGTGATAACAGCGGAAGAAATAAAACGCAATACACCACACCACAGCAATCAATTTCTTTTCGTTAACTTTCCAGAAAATGAAAGTAATCTTGCCATGAATGTATTACTCAAAGATTTCCAATATCAGCTTTCTGTAAACAAATTGGTTCCTGGCAGAGACACATCTGAACTCATTATTATCAAGCAATTTGAACATAAAATTATCTCGAACTCCTTTCCAAGTTGGCAACTCATCAGGGAATGTCCCATTGTGTGCTCTGAGCATGTGGGGAACAAGAAGATGGCCTTAAATATGTACCGAATATAGAAGTGAAGAGAACAAGATAATTGTGTTAAAAGTACAGGAATGTTAACTTACGAACGTCCTTAAGGCAACGCTGTGAGTGTCCCCGAGATAATGAAGTGCTTCTAACATTAGCCTCACTGATTTAATCTTTCATTTCATTATTCGTTCTCTCAGTTAGCAGGTTACAATGCTTTTGTTTAAAAGACGTCGCAATCATCGCCATCATTTATTGACTGTTTTTGATATCCTAGGCGAAGGGGTTTAGGACGTTGTTCGTAATTCCGTATACTCTCGTACGGAACACAGTTGCGCGAGATTCGACAGCGATCGCGTCGCGTTTGTTACTTACAGAGGTAAGATAGCCGGTAGTTCAGAAATCAATGGCAATCTACTGAACGTAAAACTTGCCTAGACATCAACAGCAGCTGAAAAATGCTGGTCTTGACTGCACTGTCCTGTAAAGGATATGCGAGAAAAAAAGGCAGTTTTACGTTTATTAGTAGTCTCTACTTTCTGAACGGTTGAGGCTCGTACCTTATTGAAAATCAACGCACAACGTCTAAGAACCTAACAACAACAACAACAACAACAACAACAACAACAACAACAACAACAAAACTTTATTTTGAAAGGGTTAAGAATTGGGCACGTCAGGCCCGTCTAACATTCTGGCCTTTTATCACTCTCTTTCATACATTATACCATTCACACATCATTCAAGGCTAACTGATTCAGTACCCCTAAACCATCGACGCTGACGTTTTCTCAATACTTTAGTTATTTAAGAACTCGAAATCTATTTAAAGACTATTCTTCCTGTCGCTGGCTTTGAACTCAAGCGTAGTCCTTACACGTGCTACTACTTCTAGTTCCCTGGACTGATATTTACATGATTATTAGTTTTCTCTATTACCAGTGTCCCTCGCCATCAGAGGAACCCTCTCCGACTGTTGAGGTACGTGTGATTTACGTGCCCATGTCAAGAACGAGAAGTCAACATTTAGTCTAGTTAACCGGTGAGGGGGTTGAGCCCGCTACCTCGGCATAAGACACCGGAAGTTTAATGGCGAGCGCCCATATTCAGTCGGTCATACTGTACTGTTTTATATCACAGGCTATTTGATATGGTGTGCTAATGTTTCCCACAATATAGAGTCTATCTCTGGTGTAAAGTGTATTGAAAGGTTGTCCCTCCGCATATAGTGTTGAAGAAGGCTAAAAGTGTTACACCTTCACATGTACTGAGAGATACTTTCCTCGTCGTCCTTTCTTGTGAAAGTTGCCAGGTGCTCATTACATGAGGGCTAACTTAACTCAAGCTAGTTATTTAGCTAGCTAGTCGGTCAGTTAATAAGTTCCCTGGCTGGTTAGCTAGTTAGTTAGTTAGCTAGTCGTTAATTAATAAGTTAGCTGTCTAGTTAGATAGCTAGTTAGTTAGTTAGATAGCTAGTTAGTTAGTTAGATAGATAGTTAGTTAGTTAGTTAACTAGTCGGCTAATTAATAAGTTAGCTGTCTAGTTAGTTAGCTAGTTAGTTAGTTAGCTAGTTAATTAGTTAGCTAGTCGGTTAGTTAATTAATAAGTTCCCTGGCAGGTTAGCTAGTTAGTTAGTTAGTCGGTTAATTAATAAGTTAGCCGTTTAGTTAGATAGCTAGTTAGTTAGTTAGTTAGTTAGATAGCTAGTTAGTTAGTTAGTTAACTAGTCGGCTAATTAATAAGTTAGCTGTCTAGTTAGTTAGTTAGTTAGTTAGTTAGTTAATTAGTTAGGTGGTTAGTTAATAAGTTAGCTCGCTAGTTATCTAATTAGTTAGCTAGTTAGATAGCTTGTTAGCTAGTTAATTAGCTAGTTGGTTAGTTAATAATTTAACTGGCTAGTTAACTAGTTGGTCTAGCTAACTACAGACAGTCTAACGAAAGACTACATGCCCCCTAAAAAAAATAATGTTAAATTATCTCAAACGACATTTAGTTAATAAACATTCCCATATGTATGGCACGTTACATCTTCCTTAGGTATTTATCATGCCCATGGTAAACATTGTCTCAGTAAGTCATGTATTATTGATTATTTTTTATGCGTATTAATGCTTATTGTTCTTTTGCTGTCTAATATTAGCTTCATAAATGACGTTGAATGAAATAATGTATGAAATGAATTAGAGAAGAAGGGCAGAATGTCAGACGGGCATGCGTGTCGAATTCTTACCTCTTTGAAAATAAAGATTGTTCGTTCCTTCGTTGGTTGGTTAGTTAATAATTTAGCTATCTAGTTAGCTAGTTAGTAAGCTAATTAGTTAGTTAGTTAGTTAGTTAGTTAGTTAGTTAGTTAGTTAGTTAGTTAGTTAGTTAGTTAGTTAGTTAGTTAGTTAGTTAGTTAGTTAGTTAGTTATTCAGTCAATACTGAACATAAACTTGCCAATAAATCACAAACAGCACCCCCCCCCCCTCCCTCCCCCAAATGCCGGAGTTGAATGCGACGTCCTGCAAAGAACTAGCTAAGTTTGCTCTGTGTATTTTTATGCTCACAACATTGTCTTAAGCATAAACAAGTAAAATTAGAGCCGATTTTGCAGGATTTGGAGCATAATGAGTGCATAATGCACACACTATGGATGATGTCATCAGTATCGCGCCGGCTGCCTTTACCTCCCATGATACTTTCTGATGCTCATTTTAGGGTCGATCTGGGAGCCTTTGACATTTTCAAGGTTCGTCGGTAGTAATTCAAACACATAACCACAAGGGTACTAGCCACAGAGCTACCAAGATAAGAAATAAATTAGTTGCATATCATTTACGGGACGACGCAGTCAACCCCAGCATATTTTGGCTGTTCGTGATTTCGTGGTAAGTTTGCGTTCAGTAGTTTGCCATAGCTTTCTCAACAACCGGCAATCATACCTTTGTATGAAAACGAGAGTAAGGCGGCCAAATCGCCTGCAGCTGTGTTTCGAACACAGTATGTAGGAGTGTACAATGCATTCCTTAACAATTCGCCACATTAAATAACATAAGATTAACAGGAAGAACGTCACGAGAAATAAACCAACCAGGAATCTTGGTCTCTGTGAGCTGCCGAGCTACAAGAGTGGTCTGGCCTAGATCTCATACAGTAAGGTAGTCTTCATTTCATTCCCAGTTTCTATAATACTTCTCTGTTTATGTTATGATTGTTATCCCCGTAAACGATATTAATCTTGTTTATATATATATAATATGCCAGGAATACTAGTTAGAGGTTATAATATAAATAATATACGCTATGCAGATGACACAGTATTGGTGGCGGATAATTCAACAGACCTACAACAATTATTAGACGTTGTAGTAACAGAGAGTGCAAGGAAAGGACTCTCCTTGAATATCAAGAAAACAGTAACAATGGTAATATCAAAGAAAATGGTGACACCAAAATGTGACATAGAAATAGAAGGGAAAATCCTTAACCAAGTTGATAATTTTAGATACCTAGGGGCATTTATAACATCAGATGGAAGATGTACAACAGAGATTAGGAGCAGAATAGGGCAGGCAAAAGCCGCATTTCAGAAAATGAAGAGTATATTGTGCAATAAGTCACTATCACTGAATGTAAGAAAGAGAGTGCTGAAATGCTATGTAGAACCAGTTTTGCTGTATGGCAGTGAATCTTGGAATGTAAATGAACAAATTAAGAAGAAATTAGAAGCAACAGAGATGTGGTTCCTGAGACGAATGTTGCGAATTCCTTGGACTGCCAGAGTAACTAACGACGACTGCCTGAAACAGGCTAACGAAACTAGAACATTATATACAACAATAACACAGAGACAAACAGCTTTCCTCGGTCATGTGATGAGAAGAGAGGCATTGGAGAACATCGTAACAACTGGAAAGATCGAGGGGAAGAGAGGCAGAGGAAGACCAAGAGAAGTGATGCTGGATGAATTGAGACGGTGGCAGGGAGGAATATCAGCAGCAGAGTTGATCCAGAAAACCAAAGACCGAGATCTATGGAGAGCCATGAACGCCTACGCCAGCCGGCACGGCACTTGATGATGATGATGATATATATATAACCACGTTTCGAGAGATTCAAGTTTCACTTCACAGTGTTTACTCATTGTCCATGTTTCTGAGCTGTATTCTATGAAAACAAAATATTCTTTAATGGCCACTTCGTACATATTCTAACCCGGCTCTGTGGTGGAAGAGTTACTGAAGCAGTTCGTAATCCCGCATACCCACGTTCGAAGCACAGCTGTTGGCGATTTCTTAGAAGACCGCCTTACGTTGGTATTTTATTGAAATGGTATGGGTGCCGGTCGTTCAGAAAGCTTCGGCAAACTACTAAACGTAAACTTGTCCAGGAATCACGAACAGCCAACATATGCTGGGGTTGGCTGTTACGCACTGTAAAGTATATGCAACAATCTTCTTCTTCTTCTTCTTCTTCTTCTTCTTCTTCTTCTTCTTCTTCTTCTTCTTCTTCTTCTTCTTCTTTCTGTCGCATGAACTGTATTGTCTATGTCTATAATGTTGTCTCTTGTATAAATTTCACTGTATATTTTTTTAAAGGAAAGTCACCGTGGCGAAGTGGTCATATCGCCTGCCTGTTGCTTTGAAGGTCGTTTATTCGATTCCGGGCTACGTTGTTCGGTTAGTGAGTGCTATTTTCTCAGAGACTCATGGGTGTCGTCGCTGGAGATACAGAGTTTGTGTTCTGTGCGACCTTTCAGCAAGTCGCCCAGCGGAAAGAGATCGAGCCAGACGGAACAAAACCCGGTGCAATGGAATCGATACTTTGGCTTTTGTAAACATTTGAAACCTTTGTCTTTGTTTAGTATTCATTAAAGTTTAGCCATGGTACATCGTGGGGAGAGTGAATTCGCTGGTTGATGGTTCTGAAACTGGAGGCAAGGATATGGCCGTTGCTGAGCAGTATGGAGTCTCATTATCATTATGTGCCCTGACAGCTGGCGTAGGCGGTCATGTCACTCCAAAGATCTCGGTCTTTGGTGTTCTGGATCAGTTATGTTGGTGATATCCTTCCATGCCACCGTCCCAGTCCATCAAGCATCATTTCCCTTCCTCCTGCCTCCGTTCTTCCCCCATTGATCTTTCCAGTTGTGACGATGTTCTTCGATGCCAGTAATCACTCACCATCCTATAAATGCACTCTATATGTTGCTCTTTTCGATCTTCAAACCAGACTGTTAAATTGATGTAACCATTATTGTTGCTTCTTTCAGTTTACATATTCGGTGTTAAATAGAAGACATAAAATATGGTAGGACCAAATAACTGAGTATGTAACAACCAAATGTATAATTCGATCTCCTAAAGTGAGCTTTCACCAAGGGAGTTCGATTTTCTAATCAACATTATTCCATAATTATATATGTGAAGGAGAAACTTCGACAATGAAATGAACAACGTTTTAACAGCGTTTCATGAAAATTATCGCGAGCTATCTTTTATACGGGCACATAATAATAATAATGATAATAATAATAATAATAATAATAATAATAATAATAATAATAATAATAATACTTTTTTCGCATACCCTTTACAGGACATCGCTGTCAACATCAGCATCTTTCAGCTGATTGTTGATTTCTCGGCAAGATTACGCTCAGTAGTTTGCCATTGCTTTCTGAGCGACCGGCTCACATATCCCATAAATCACCAAAACGGAGAGAACCGCTAACAATTCTCGCGTACGTCACGTTACTCACTTGATGGTTCCGTCGCCCTGCTATTGAGTGAGTGCGTGGCGCGACACTGTGAGCTGTCAGTTTCGTGTGAAATGCTTTTGAATCTGCCTGAGGTTTTTTGGAACGTGACTGCATGTTCGGAGTGATGGCAGGTGGCTATGTCCCAGAGTTGACCGGTTTGTGCCTTATGCAGACATGCGTGGCTGCTGGGCTTCTGGTTGACTGCCACTGCCATCAGCGATGAACTGTATTTTCGTGGACTGTGTGGGTGAACATCTAGGAAACATTCAGATAGGAAAATGACTGCCGATTCCATCAGAGATGAATTGGGTGTTTCGTGGGGGACTGGTGTGTTGACATTCTAGCAGCGGCATTATGCACAGTGTATCTGTGCGGGCTGTGGTTTGTCGAGACTCCTGTCTTTTCCACTTTTCACATTGGGCAGTGGGGAGCGTTTTGTGTTATATTCACTGGCACAGGAACGGAGCATAATGGGGACGACCCGTTGCTGTGAAGTTAGAACTGCGACTAACTAACTAACGTTACTCACGAGAGTATACGGGATTACGGAGACCCTACTACTACTACTACTACTACTACTACTACTACTACTACTACTACTACTACTACTACTACTACTACTACTACTACTACTACTACTACTACTACTGCTGGTGCTGCTGCTGCTACTACTACTTCTTCTTCTTCTTCTACTACTACTACTACTACTGCTACTACTACTACTACTACTACTACTACTACTACTACTACTACTACTACTACTACTACTACTAATAATAATAATAATAATAATAATAATAATAATAATAATAATAATAACAAAGGGTGAGCGCGTTGCTGTAAAGTTTAGAAAGTCTCACTGAACTTGTTGGACAAGGGTTCGATGTCAGCTTTCGTCGCTTCCTACGGCAGGGACACACTGGCCACTAATTTCTCCGTGTACTCACGTCTACAAAGGTCTTATAGTCGTAGTACGTCGCACACTCACAACAAGGTTCTGCAATTGGACTTGTTTTTTGTTTGTTTTTTTAATTTATAACATCTGTCAAGATGTGTAAAAGGGTCCGTTACTTTACTTTACTTTACTTTACTTTACTTTACTTTACTTTACTTTACTTTACTTTACTTTACTTCATGTCACTTTTTTACTTTCCTTTTTCAAAACTTTACTTTTTTATCTTATATGTTTACTTTACCCTACATTACTTAAACGACTTTATAAAATGCTACCTACAGCCTTCTTCAGAGTAGGTGTAACGGATATTACTTTGTCTGTGGGCAACTTTGAGTTGTGGGGGTGGGGTGGGGTGGCATATCGATCCATCAGTCAGGAGGTACAGGTTTCAGAAGTTAGTAAATTATGATAGCTTTGTAAGGGAAGAAATAGGCTAATTCTGTATAGGAGGGAAAATGTGATAGTTCTCTATAGGAGAATGAATATGATAGTTCTCTACAGGAGGAGAAATGTGATAATTCTCTATCATCATCTTCATCATTATATTCATATGACATGCCGATAAACGTTAGTGGTCATGTTTCACCATCTTACACAATCACCAGAGTAATGGATCAACTCCGTGTACTTGTCTTGACCAAAGCCACACAGATATTTACTTCTCTGCCTTTCCTTTGTTCTCTCTCCCCCCCCCCCTTTTTTTCCCTCAATCTCGCCAGTTGTCACCAGATTCTATAGTTTATTTCTTCTCATAACGTGCCCCAAAAATTGTGACTGTCTGTATCTAAATTCTCTGATCAGTTTACGGTTTCCATTAGCTTCTCAATAGGGTGGGAAATGTGATAGTTCTCGTTAGAAGAAACAATAGTTCTCTATAGGAGAGGAACTATTATAGTTCTCTATAGAAGGAGAAACTGGAATCAGCAGGAGCTGAGATCCGCTTAGTTGTAAGCACTTCATCATCTAACAGTGTCAGTCCGGTAACCACCATTCTACTTATGCACTGTATGTGTTGCTATTTCGGTCTTCAAACAACATGGTTGCAATTAGCCATTGGTTGTGATTCTTTCACTTAACAGTTTCAGCGTCAAACGAAAAATAAGTTTGGCCAACACAGAAATGGATATCGAAATAAAGGGAATTAGGAATGTATCAGTAATGACTTAAAAGTTGTTAATGTGTTCTGGGCATGGTTTGTTATATATCAATTTAAAGGGGGTTGTATAGGGTACACTAATGTATATAAGCCAATGACAGATATGGGAAGACGTTTAAGACGATGAATCATCCCATGGCACTTAATCATTTAAAAGACTGACTACGGTCAAACTCTAGAAGAGTTCGATTTATGAGTGAACCGTCTTATATTGTAACATTACGAGCTAGCGTATCTGATCTTTCATTGTCCATTATGCCCATAGTACAACACTTTTAAGAGATTTATTTCTGAAAGAGCAGTCAATGTTTAAGAGAGAATTGGAGTAATTCATAGCGTATATCATTTCTGATAGTGGGTATTTGTTATGTGTCTTTCGTGCAATCATGAAATTCATTCTATGTTCCGCATTTTTTACGCTTGTTAAAAAGTCAGTATTCGTGTTGCAGAATTGATTAATTGTTATCTGTTCTACCTTGGTGCATACATAATGGATGCAGTAACAACAGTCAGCCTTATAAAGTTACCGTGTAACACTAGATCGGTCGACTGGCCTCGTGTTGTCTGAAGGTTTTTTTTAAACTTTTTATTTTGCCTATTACACTAATCCAATCGAGTTATTCTGTACAAGGTAGATATCATTGATCAGAACAAAACGCAGTAACCAGAGACAGCAAACCTGCTCTCAATATAAATAATTAGATGTTTAATAGCCCATAATCGGGCACTCTCACGAAGTTTATTCTTCACCTCGACACCGCAAGGTACAAGAGGAACATGATGAGATGAGATGAGATAGCTCATGTTTCTATATAGCTACCGACCTGACTAACTATCTATTTGGAATGGCCGAATGTGAGACGGCCTGCGTGCCCAATTTGTGGCTCTTTGAAAATACAGTTCGTTCGTTCGTTTGTTCCATCTATTGATCTGTCTATCTAACTATCTGTCTGACTGCCTGCCTACCCGCCTGCCTGCCTGCCTGCCTACCCGTCTGCCTGCCTGCCTGCCTGCCTGCCTGTCTGCCTGCCTGCCTGCCTACATATCTGTTTGTCCATTCTACATTGCAGTCAGTGTGACTCACCGTCCACCCGCCCGTCCTTCTATCCGTCCGTCCTTTTATATGTATGTCTGTCATTCTATCTGTCTGTTTGCCCATCTATCTGTCTATGAGTCTGTTTGTCTGTCTGACTGTCTATCTGTTTGTCTGTCTATGTTTGTCAACTTAAACTTGATCTCAGTCAATGTGTCTGCTTGTCCGTCTATCTATTATATTGTCCTTCCATCGGTCTATCTGCCCCCGGTGTAGCTATCTCCCTATAAATCTGGCATTTGCAAACAATTACATTCTCTGTTGACAAAGTGAAGGAGCGAGAAATCTCTCCCCAACGACGGCTCGAGAAAACAAGCATGATATTGATGTCGGGCACATGTTGTTTCAAGACACTTTTCTTATCCGACATTTCCCAATCTGCGCTCTCTCTCCAAACATCGTCTTTAAGCTCATTTCAAGGACAATCCAGTGACATGTTTGGAAACTGTCAAAGACTATTCTTGCGTGTATCATTAACGCCACTATGTGAGATAGGCTTGTACCGTTTCTTGTTAGATATCACACACATACACGCACACACACACACGCGCACCCGCACACTCACACGCATACAGGAAATGCTTCACCTGAAAGAAGACACGCACTGTCCTTCATTTTATAATCAACAATGGACTTCAGTGGATTCAGGGCAAATATAATATGCTCGGCGAGCCGCGATGGTGTAGTGACTGCACGCTTTCCATCCGGTCCGGTGGTAAAGGTTCGCTTCTCATAAGTCTTTAGCCTGACCGTGAAGGAGTAGGCGGAGAAAACTTAAATTTGGCACAGTGCTAATTCCGCCTCAATGTAGCCACCACCTGAATTTATGCATTTCTGCCATCTCTGCGTGACCTTAAAAAGACCTTCAGAATAAAACAACCTATTTTTCGAACTAAACCAGTTATCACAAGCCAGTGTGACATCTTCGTCACTGTCAAAACGATTTCGTTTCAGCTGTTTTTTTTTTTTTTTAGAATTTAGGAAAAGAAAAAAGTCTAATGGAGCCAAATCTGGAGAATATGGACGGTGTGGAAGAATTTCAATATTCAAATCGTTGACAGTTTGCAGCACAAGCCGTGCTTTACGGGAAGGCGTGTTGTCTTGAAGCAAAGGCAGAATTTGCGTTCGCGCTATCCCTCGTTTTTTGGTCACAGCCTATCTTAGTTTGATTAGGAGATCTGCATAGTACTGTCCATTAAACGGGAGGCCATGAAGCATGTAATCTTTAAATATGACACATTTGACGTCTCCCCCCCCCCCCCCAAAAAAAAAAAAAAAAAACACAGTTAGCATCACTTTGTTTGCAGATGTTTGTGCTCTTGGCTTGACATGTGTTGGCGAGCCTGGGGTTTTCCACTGCATGCTGGCAATTTTGGATTCTGGGTAATAATGGTGAATCCAAGTCTCATCTACCGTCACCATGGTCGTCAACATGTTTTCGACAGCCACATGTTGAGCAACTGGCCACATCAATCAACCAGTGTTTGTTTCTGTTCACATGTCACCAGGCGCAGGATCCAGCGAGCACACACTTTTCTCATGTTCAGTATGTTGTGTAAAATTCTAAAAACTGTACTCTTACTCAGTTTTGCTTAACACGATATCTCTGCAATTGTCATTTTCCTATCCTGGTCTATGATTTTCTTAACTTTTACAGCATTTGCGTCATTGCACTCTGAGGACGGTCGTCCTGATATTGGCAGATCAGCAACTCGGGAACGGCCACACTTAAACTGCAAACACCATTTTTTTTTTACAGAAGCATACGAAGGACAGACTTCCTCAAACACTGGCTCCATCTCCCTGTGTATTTCTGTAGGTGTTTTTCCCTGTACCATCAAGAATTTTATCACAGTCCTGGCGTCTGATTTCTCCATTATTCTGACAAACCGTTGGATGTGCAGATCTGGTCAATAGGGTGTGTTGTGCGATGCACCATATCGGGAAAACCAGTTAAGGAGAAAAATCCATAATCCATATGTTCATTACAAATTAAATGAGCTATACACGTGCCAAATTTCAATTTTCTCCGCCTACTCTTTCATGGTCAGACTAAAGACGTATGAGAAGCCCTTGTAACTTTACAAACAATCATGCTACCAGTTCGGTCCATAAAATGAGCAACAGAAAATGACTTCGAAGTAAAATCAGCTAGGTGATATTAATCACAACAGCCCTGGAGTGTCGATTGACCTATTAAAATAAGGATGCAATAGAATGTACTCAATACTTCTTCATCATGTGCCATGCCGATAATCTTGGGCTGTCATGTTTCGCCATCTTACACGATCACCAGAGTCATGGATCAGCTCTGTGTTCGTGCCTCGACCATGCCATGTGGTAAAGTCATCCAGATATTTACTTCTCTGCCTTCTCCTTGATTTTGCCCCTCAATTTTGCCAGCTGTCACCAAGTTCTCTGTCTTATGTCTTCTCATAACCTGCCCAAAAATTGTTGGCTGTCTGCGTCTAATTTCTCTAATCAGTTTACGGCTCTCACTCCTTCTTGTAGGACTTGCTCAATGGTTTTTCTGTCTATAATTTAACAAAGAATTTACAAGACATCTTAACGAGTGTAAAAGAGTCATTTCCATAAAAGCTCATGCTCTCCCAGGACAGGGCCGCAATTGTAGAGATTCAAAGTAAATTCCAGACTAGGTCCTACAAGACAGAACACATTTTGCCAGAGAAGGGTCATCTAGCTAAAAGGAGTGACCCTCAAGACACACTATAGGGGACGGATGGCCTTGAGCTTTATTTCCTCTTTTGAAGGCATGTGAGAATAGAATCACATCAAACAAGAAGAAGAATATGAAAATAACCGCTCATTGCTCAACATTTGCTTATACAATTACCCTAGGATAAGACGATTGAGTGCTCGTAAGCCTTGGAATGAAACCAACATAGAACAATTAGTATAATGAGTCACATCACGACGATTTTGCAAAGAATTATCATGCAAAGAGTGAGGAAGAAAATACAATATGAAATAGGGGAAGAACAATGTGGGTTGTTAGAAGGAAAGGGTACAGTAAATTCTGTGTATATGCTGCGATCAGTTATTGAACGTTCTATAGCAGTAAACAAAGATAAACATCTTTGCTTTATTGACTACATGTCACACGTCGTTCTTGATGATAATATCAATGTTCTTGATGATCTTTGCGTGATATTGTCGTGTGATGGTCGTTGTCTAGGTAACGATGTTCATTGTGTGTTCAACGCCTACACAGTGAGAATCACCAGTGAGCAGATCACTGGACCTCGCAGGACATTGTCGTATGCCGATGATGTTTTAGTGTATCGTCAGGGTAAGGATAGAGAGGAGGTTGCTGTGGAACTACAAAACGAACTCAATCGCATAAGTACTTGGTGTGATGAAGCTGGGGCAATGGTCAACCCAACAAAGGCAACAGTGACTTGGTTCTCGTTGAATAATCATATTGTCAACAATCCAACACCAACTGCAATGCTGTGTTCAGAGACGGTGGAAAGAACGCAGGCAATGAATTACCTGGGAATACGGTTTGATCGAAGCCTTGCTTATAATGTGCACATAGACCAGGTGATAACAAAGGCCAAGCGGGGTTTGGCAGCGATGCGGGTGATGGCGGCAGCAAACTGTGAGCAGCGCCATCTATGTCTTCTGTACGAGGGGCGGGTCATGTCTGTTTTGGAGTATGCAATGGCAATCCTGACTCTCAGCCATACGCAGATAGAAAGGATGGAAAGGATACAGAATGAAGCAATGCGCATTATTCTTGGATGTACAAGAGATACAGCATGCAGGGCGATGCGCTACCTTCTTGATTTTCCAACCATTGAAGAGAGAATACAAGTTTGCAGGGCACGCGCCTACCTCAAAATTAACGCAAACACACAACATCCACTGCATAGCGAAATTAGGAAGGTGAAGGGCAGCAGGTTAAAAAGAGGACGGTCGTGGATGGGTCAAGCCGAAGACATTCTTCAACAGGTGTGTTCACCTGAGGACTTAGAACCTGGCGAGGAGTGGGTGCAAGTGCCAACAGACTTCTGCACATCCTTTTCAGTTTGCATCCAACTAGATAGAAAATGCAGACAAGAAAATCCGGCTGCTGTTGAGGCTGAAGTACAAGCGTTGATTTTCGAGAATTCGCTAGACGGTGACGCGGTCATCTACACAGATGGGTCGGTCGTCCGACATGTGAGAAGCTCATGGGCCTTTACAGCTCGGGCCGGAGGGAGAATTGTGAAGGAGGACTCTGGTGCTTTCACTGAAACCACAAGTAGCCTGACCATGGAAGTCATGGCAGTAAGTAAAGCAATAACATGGCTCGAGACACAGACATTCACTAGGGCTTGTTTCCTTAGCGACTCAATGAACATGATCAAGAGGATAGAGGAGGGGTCGATCCGAAGAGAGTGGTTGCTGCCTCTGAAGCGGTCTCGGCTGGCAAAGATTAGTTTCATCTTCGTGCCAGGTCATGCGGGAGTACAAGGAAATGAGCGGGCTGACAAGCTCGCAGGTGAGGCTACTGTGGAGGGCGGACGCGCCATGGACCAGGCTGACATTCTGAATGCTCTACGAGAAGTGAGACTTTTGCAAGAACCAAGTGATGACTGTGAATCTACAACAATGGCCAGACTGCGGGAGCAGCAAATTAAAAGAGGGGTGGCCAAACAAGAACACTACGCAGGAAGCCAAAGAAGATTGATAAACCAACACAGAACTGGCGTCGTTAGCCGCTACACGCTGCGGGATTTGCTGAGGAGGGGATCCGAGCACTTATGGACTGAATGGTTCGATGTGCAACGAGGATGATCTGTCGACTAACTAACTAACTAACTAATTGTGTGTCAATTGAGCTATCTAACTGACTCTTAATCCAACTCACCCCCGCAGTGCATATTCACCAGGCATTAAACAAGATTCCGTTGGCGCACATAATCCTTTATTACAGAAATAAGACGGACAAACGGAACATGTTTATACATCCAGAACTAATGTAATCCATAGAATATAAATATCCTCCTCACAATTTAACCAGCACACATCAATGCCTTCTCACGGCCTGCTTCTATCTCAAATCCACAAGACAGGTAATCCAGCTCCTATCCACGGCTGGATCTCCCACAATACAACCCACACATTGGGTTGGAGCCACTGCTCAATCCTATAGAACCCACTCTGGTTCAGGCCTGTCTTCACAACTCGGAGCATAACACAACCCCGTTGTCCGTGGACTACCGACTACCTCGGTATCTCAAACTCAACTCCCTGAAACGACCTGCCCCGCAGTCAGTCTCTTCTCTCACTGCCCTTCCAGTCTCCTGACTTCACACAACACACAACTGTCTTTCGCCCCATCCGCCTTAGGGGTTTTTTTCCCTCTACCCTCACTATTTTATTTCTCAGGACTGGCTGTTTTCTCATAGCCAGGTCAGTCACTTTACTGTCTCCCACTCTCATCTCCATTCTTCCTCATGCCCGGTCACTCACCTCAATGTCAATGACCCAGGCTTATGTCATCACCCCCCTCTTAAAAGAAAACTTCGTTTTCAAATATTGGGAGACTAAAACTTACTAAACATGTGACCCAGACATATAGCCTGGGTAGCCCTAAGTATGGCTGCACCTTACTCTAGCTACCACACTACATAATACATCAAATGCTCATAGTACACTCCTATATTCATCACACATAAATACAACCATCTTCTATCTTGTGTATCAATGCATGAACTAATACATCACATAATAATAATAATACATCATAGGAAAAGCATTATACTTATGTACCCACAGGTCTCTTACTACTTCACGACCACACATTACTATTTGTGTACCGACCCTATATCAGGTGGTTCTGTTCTTGCATTAACCCACCTCTGATTCCTGTCGATGCTGTGTCTACCTTTCATGTACCCATGACTCATGGTACCTCTACAATTACAACATCTGTTTGCTATCCCTAGCCCTGGGTCAGTAATGTCGCGAACACTCTTTTGACCTGACTCAACTTTCCTATCTGCATATTGCACCGTTACACTTGAGTCTCTGTTTAGTCTGAACTCTTTATTCAATCTTGGCCCATATATCTGGCACCTTTCTTTCTGCTGCATACGCCTTATGCCTATGTGCCCTGCACATGCACTATCCTGAGCTGTTCTAGTATATCGGTCTCTGTGTGCTAAAGGTACTGCTACTTGCCCACGTGCAGTTCTGCTATCTGAAAACGTGCGAGTGAGAACATTGTTCTTCCTCTCGAAACACCATCTACCTTTCTTTGACTGCCTATGTTCTACTCTCCTACACCCTTGGGAACATTTGTTCAGGGTAGTATCTTGTCTCTTGGATTCACTAGCACTATATTTGGGATCCATTCTCCTCTGCTCAGCTGTACTATCCTTGTCCTGAGTTCCTGTGTCTACTTCAAGTGCCTCTTCTACCTCAGCTATACTCTCTAATTTAGGTTCTCTTGTGGTAACTACCTCATTACTGCTTACACTATATTTTCGGTCCCAATAAACTACTTCCTCTTCTGTACAATCTTTAACTCCTATAACATTTCCTATGATCAAATCAGCCACTGGTGAGTCTAAAACACACGCTGTCACTCTTCCAGTGATATATGGTGTTTTTACTGTTATTATGGCTAATGGATAGAACTCTACTGTGCCGTTGAATGTTATGCATCTAATCTTTTTCCCTGTATAATCCGAGGTATCTATTAAACTTCTCCTCACTCCGATAGACGTACATCCGGAATCCCTAATTGTTAACGCTGGCCTATCATTAACAAACCCATGATGCATCTTCAGACTTCCTCCTTCATGTACTGCTGATCCTGCTTTCACTGTATGACCACATATTAGGACTGGCTGACTGTCTTTTTCAAAAAGAGGTTTGCACCCACTACAATCTTCATTGTTCAGCGTCTCAATTACTTGCGCTGCATTTGAGTGCTCTGTTTCTCTCATCCTACATTGATGGCTGATATGCCCATTCTTTCCACATTTGAAACAAGTAATCTCCCTTTTAGTGTTGTTCGTTGGTCCATCTGATGGTTGTGCATCACACTGTGCTGCCTTGTGTCTCCAGCTCCCACAATTCCAACATCCGGCATAATTTGGACGTCTCTGGAAGTTCCCTCTTCTATATGGGTACCGTCCTACTCTACCAACATTGTTTCCTCGGAAACCATTATCTTGAAGTTCTTGCTGCTCACCTTTCTGTGCTGAATCCACACTTTTCGCCCTTGGTCTGATGACTGGATTCTGGTCCTGTTTAGTGTACGCTGCACAGACTATTTCCTCACTCATTAGTTTCCCAATAGAACTGTTAGGATGTGCAGTCATATAGTTTTGCCCTAACTGAGACATTGTGTCTATGTCCTTTGGCTTCCGTTCCTCAAAGAACGCCACTAAATTAGAATTGCATGCAGATACTACCTTGTCTCTTAACATTAGATCTACTAATTTATTAAAATCTTTCCCTACTTCTGCAAGCTCCATCCATTTGTTAAATGTATTCTTTACAGTGTTAACAAAATCTGTGAAATCTTGATTTGTCTCTGGCACTAACTGTCTAAACTTTGTCCTATATCCATGCTCAGTGAGTTGGAACTTTGTCAGCAAACGTTGACGTAAGATAGTGTAGTTGTTTCTTTCTTCTACAGGTAAATTGAACATGGTGTCTAGTGCCTTGCCCGTAAGAAATTCGCCAAGTCGCATCGCATACTCTGCTTCTGGAATGCCTAATGTTTTTACAGACGATTCGAATCTCCCAAGATAGGATTCAAGGCAATCCCGGTCCGTAAAATATGGCAGTTTTAATCTCTGTGACGACTGCGATGGTCTTCTGCTTTCCTCATTTTGACCTTTCGAAGATATTTCTAGTTTTCTTAACTCGATTTCAGTTTGCATCTGACACTTGATCTTCTCTTTCTCAATTTCCATTTCAGCTAACTTTACTTCCTGTAGACGTTTGTTTTCCATTTCAGCTAGTTTTACTTGTGTCTCTTTCTCTTCCTGTAGACGCTTGTTTTCCATTTCAGCTAGTTTTACTTTTGTCTCTTTCTCTTCCTGTAGACGCTTGTTTTCCATTTCAGCTAACTTTACTTACTGTAGACGTTTTGCCTCGCGTTCATTATGCCTCTCCTCTCTTTCAATCTGTTTTTGTTCTTTTGCTTCGGCATACTCCTGTAACTCTTTACCTTTCAGGCCTATTCGTTCACCTGCTTCAATATAGTCCATTAAAGTAGGCATCTTGTACTTGCGGACACGTTGCTGTCTGTCAGCCAACTATAAATGTAAAGACTCTGCTACTAGTCCTTTGTGTGCCTTCAATACGTACACTACCACTCCTTGTGCACGTAACTTCGTAGTGCTAAAATATCACTCTGTACTCACCCAGTCACTCTATAAGCACTCGGCAGTGAGGGGGAAAGTATCACCTATACTCCCTTATATCTATATATCTATGACCAATAGTTGTATAACATTTCTGGAAATATTGTTAAACATACATATAAATACATATACAAAACGAATGAATGATAACACTAAATGTTGTCTATAAAAACGTTAGACTCACAAGCCAAGTACACGGAGACGGTGATCACACAGAAATAAACCACAGTAACAACCACAAGCTTGTGTAGGGACACCCACAGTGCGCGTAACATATAAACTGACTCAGATACCACTAGATAGTAGACACGACCAAAAGTGCACAATAATAACATATATCCGAACACAGCAAATATCATATGCAAATATTATGAAAAGAAAGAGAAACAAAACAATTTATAGCATCAACATATACACAGATCTGACGTCAGACAACTCGGCTCTAGATATTGGTTAAGACTATTCCAATGCCACTGCACGACACGTTAACTCATTAACGTTTTCCTTACAAAAATATCGTAAGCACCAGAAAGAAAAATAAATTTTTGTGCTGTATCCCGACTCTCGAGAAACACCCCAAAAATCCCCTACTCTTGACAAACACTGGACCACATACAAGTAACAGCTTAACAACCGAAAACAATATTTATAAGACAATGAGCAGCAAACAGAATGTCCAACTCGTTGGCCGACAAATATGTGCCCATTAATCCGTCGCCACAAGTTCTTTTTTTGTTTGTGTTAATAGTTATTCGCAATCCGCTGGAAATGTCTACGACGCTAGATTTCAAACCGACTTCTTGTTTTGTTGAGTGGTTACTGAATTCACGTGGTGATCACAAGTTCCAACTGTCGACAAAAGTTGAAGATGATAGTGATATCCAAACTGTTCTGTCTCGACACAGTCCGTAACGTTATTGTACTTTCTCTGTACGTGGTGGCACCACAGTAATAATCCAAAGTGTTCTTTCGATTGTCGTACGAATTGAAGATGATAGTAATTATCCCAAAATGTTCTGGATTGCCGTTACCCGACAAGATTCACCAAAAAGAAAAGGAGAATGGCAGCCAATGTTCAGCGCTTTAATTTTGTACAGTCAGATCTTCTTTTTTTTTTCTACTGTGTGCAACTATGCTCGCGGAGATGCCACCTCATCAATCGTTGACAAAATGTTTGCTGATTATAAGGTAATGAACACAAAGGGCTTTTAACAAAGGCGAACATAAAGTCTTGTTTCACACAAAAACAGCTTGTTTATCCAGTTCCACTATGGAACATCTCAGTAACTTTCCACTGTCCCCAGCCTTGACCTTGCCGGACACCTCAAGTCAGTACCTCAGTCTTCTTTGTCACAATAATACACACTGTAAACTGACCGGACACTTTTCCCGTTATACAAAAACACTTTCCACACAACTTCTCAGCCCCGACCCAGCTGTGAACGAAGTAATGTCCGGAAATTTTCCGTTCTCCACGACACCTGCCGTGCCCCAACCCCTATGGTACACTACCCCTGTATGTCACCCTTCCCGGTGAACAGCAAATGTCAATTTTCTCAGTGTATTCTACACATTCGTTAACTCTCCCCTTCCCGGGAGTTCAATGTTCTCGTAAACAGCGCTGACCCGAATTGTCCGTGGAGACTCACACTTCCACCGGCCTTTTTCGTTGTGTTACCTGTGGTGAAATTCGTTACTTGTCGTCCCGCAACCAAAACAGTGCGTTGTCTCCAGCACACACACACACACACACACACACACACACACACACACACACACACACACACACACACACACACACACACACAAATTATCCCACCACACACACGATGTTGAGACGAAATTGCTCGCTGTCTTCGATCCTGTCTTTATCACCGACAGCGGATGACCTACACACACACACGCTGCCCTCGCCACTCTGGATTCAACACTGGTCTTTCATTGCCGCGTCTGCTAGTTTCAGCACTACTGCCTGGTATCAAATTTACCTGTCACCGTAATGGACTCTCCCGGTTAGTCTGTATGGCGTGTCTTTATCACCCCCTCTCGCTTCAGCGATATGGTTGGTTCCAATTCACCTGTAGTGGACTTGACGTGAGCTGTCTGTAGCCAGTTACCGCACGGAGAAAAACTCAGTGTTTATACGGTGGACACACTCCGCTGTCCACCCTCTCTCCGCGAAGAGCCCACAAATATCTCAGAATGACAACACTGTCTATATTGTTCTTGATCGGACGAGCTCTCAGATACTCCTTACTAAGCGACGAGCACCCAGATGTCACACGTCGTTCTTGATGATAATATCAATGTTCTTGATGATCTTTGCGTGATATTGTCGTGTGATGGTCGTTGTCTAGGTAACGATGTTCATGGTGTGTCAATTGAGCTATCTAACTGACTCTTAATCCAACTCACCCCCGCAGTGCATATTCACCAGGCATTAAACAAGATTCCGTTGGCGCACATAATCCTTTATTACAGAAATAAGACGGACAAACGGAACATGTTTATACATCCAGAAACAATGTAATCCATAGAATATAAATATCCTCCTCACAATTTAACCAGCACACATCAATGCCTTCTCACGGCCTGCTTCATATCTCAAATTCACAAGACAGGTAATCCAGCTACTATCCACGGCTGGAATCTCCCACAATACAACCCACACATTGGGTCGGAGCCACTGCTCAACTATGCAACCCACTCTGGTTCAGGCCTGTCTTCATAACTCGGAGAACAACACAACACGGAGATCTCTAACTCCGCTTCTCCTTAGACTACCGATCAGTTCGGCATCTACACATCAACTGCCTGAAGTCCCTTGACTTCACACAAAGCTAACCTGTCCTTCCCCCATCCCCTGGGGTCCACGCTCACCCTTCCCATTATTTTATTTCTCAGGACTGGCTGTTTTCTCATAGCCAGGTCAGTCACTTTACTGTCTCCCACTCTCATCTCCATTCTTCCTCATGCCCGGTCACTCAACTCAATGTCAATGACCCAGGCTTATGTCACTACACAAAGGCTTTCGATAGAGTAAGACGTGTCAATATGGTAGATATGTTTGCAGATCTACAAATTGATGGGAAAGACATTATACTTATAAAAAACATGTATTGGAAACAACAAGCTGCCATAAGAATTGATAATGAAGTGGGACAATATCAGCCTATTAAGAGAGGTGTGAGACAGGTATGTGAAATGTCTCCATATCTTTTTTCCCTATACAGTGAAAATATTTTCAGAAATGTATAAGATATAAATGGAATCAGCATTGATGGACGAAACATCAATAATATTAGATATGCAGATGATACAGTATTGATTGCAGACAATGAACAGGATCTGCAATGATTAGTATATGCGTTTTTTGCACACAGTGAACAATTGGGGATAGAATTAAATTGTAAAAAGACACAGATTATGGTCGTCACTAGGAAGAAAGAAATAGTACAATGTAATATACAAGTAAATGGGAATATTCTTCAACAAGGGAATCGGTACAATTCTCTCGGAACAGTCATAACATCTGATGGGAGATGCCTTGAAGAGATTAGAACAAAAGTCGCCATGGCGAAAAGTAGCCTTTAGCAAGATGAAAAACATACTGACCTAATAAAAAGATGTCAACTGGAACGAGAAAAAGCGTGTTGAGGATGCTACATAGAGCCTGTTCTTTTGTATGGATGTGAAACTTGGACAATGAGCAGTCAAGCTGAAAAACATCTGATGGCTGTAGAAATGTGGTTTCTGAGGAGAATGCAAAGAATAGCATGGACAGACAGAAAAACCAATGGCTAAGTACTACAGGAGACAAATGAAAATCGTAAACTGATGAGAGAAATTAGACGTAGACATTCAAAATTTTGTGGGCATGTTATGACAAGAAATGAATTGGAGAACGTGGTGACAACTGGCATGATAGAAGGGAACAGACCAAGAGGATGACCGAGAAGTAAATACCTGGATGCGTGGTCACATGGTATGGTCGAGACAGAAACACTGAGCTTATCCACGACTCTGGTGATCGAGTGAAATGGCGAGTCATGACCGCCCACGCTTTTCGGCATGGTACATGATGGATGGATGGAAGCGTATATGCCGACACTAAGGCCTACAGGCAGTGAACGATTCTCATAAATATCCGACATACCGAGTCAGCCACAGACGATTTTAAAGCAGACCGCCTTGCGTTGATTTTATAGGTAAGATCATGGGTCGTTAAAAATGCAATGGCAAACTACAGACATGAAAAGTGTCTAGTAACTCACGGCCAGCCGAAAGATCATGCTGTAGATTGCGACTTTCTGTAAATAGAATGCAACTAACTTTAACATGAAAATGCAGGAAGTAAACATTCCCAAGACGAACTCTGACCTCTAAACTTTCACATCACCATAAAGTACATAGCCGAGCAAGGCAATGCAAACAGCAACACTATAAAGCACGGAACGAACAGACATTAATGACAACACAAGTTACACAGTTGACAATGCGATCAATGCCAACCCATTTATTAGAAACTGTACCGTGTTTTCTCCTCATGGCATCAGGCATGAATGGAATGAAGTCCTAGTGGCTGCCGACGTATTGATCATATTCTTTCTGATAAAATGTTTCTGGCTTGCAGGTCTGCCAGCTTGTGATGGAGTTGTTTCTGTTTGTTGCATGCAAGGCGCGGACGAGTTGGGGGATTAGGTGAAAGATTGGAATGTTGCTCTGTCGTTGGGGAATTCCTGGAGCCATTCAAATAACACGAGAAATACATTTACGTGTATTAAAAAGGAAAAGGTATTTCCATAGCAAATACTGCTGTTGGGATGTCAAGTGTTTGGCCTTCACATATTGTAGGTCACGACAGATGAGGTGTTGTTGACAGTTGCTTTTCTCGTTGCGTTTCATTCCAACGTAGTTCCCAGAATATTATGGAAATTCAAATGTGACCATTTTTTATTATCCTGGATTTATAACGGAGCCTTACTGGTTGAAAAAATAAATATGTCTCAGCTAAGGGTTGATCCCTCACCACTGTCTTGGCAAGCAAGTCTACTAACTACAATGCCACCGCCCATCCAGACGCTAACAATTAGCAATTTCTGGATTACTTGGTATTGCTTTAAAATCGCCCCAAATTCCCAAACTCCACTAATTGTGGCCCGAATAATTAAAACTCTACAAGTTTAAATTCAGTGAAATATGTGGTTCTTAATTCACTCCAATGTTATATGTCTTATGCACCAACTATAGAACTGTTGCCCTGATCAGTCATACAAGTAAAATTCTACTAAAAATCATAATGGGAAGACTTCGTAAGAAAATGGAAGAAGAGATTAACGTGGTTCAAGCTGGATTTAGACAAGAAAGAGGAACAAGAGATCACATACTCCACATGAGTTTAATAATAGAGAAGTGCATGGAATTTAATGTAAACATATTCTCCTGTTTTGTGGATTATTCAAAGGCATTTGACTGTGCACAACATCGGAACCTTTGGGAAATCGTGAGGAATATGGGCTTTCCATCACATGCTGTACAACTCATAAAAATGCTCTTTCTATACCAATAAGCGGCGGTTAGAATAGATGGCGAGACATCAGTTTGGTTTGACATCAAGCAAGGAGTCCGTCAGGGCTGCGTGCTGTCACCCTATTTGTTTAACCTGTACGCGGAAAATATAACGAGAAATGTAAGAGATGATATAACCAGGGAGCAATATGATGCCCTAAATATCGGTTGTCATGAAATACCAGAGATTCGATATGCTGATGATACAGTATTACTATCCACATCACAGACTGGTATCGAAAACTTAATAACCTCAACCCAGAAATAGTAAAAATCACACCTTATATCTTAACATAGTAAAATCAAAGATAATGCATACAGATAAAACTACTATGGAGAAAGAAATATATGTTAATGAGGACAGATTAGAGGTGGTGGAAAATTTTGAACATCTTGGGTTATTGATTACCAACAACGGTGACACAATGAAAGAAATTAAACGAAGACTATAAATTGCTCTTCAAAGACTAAAACAACTTAATAAATTATGGAGTGGGACAGCCAGAACTATAAAAATTAGATTTTTAAGAGCATGCATCTTTCCCATTGCAAAATACGCCTGTGAGACCTGGACTCTTACTAAACAAGCTGAACAGCGCATAAATGCTTTTTAATATCAATGTTATAGGCGATTTCTAAGAATATCTTGGGTAAAGAAAAGAAAAAAAAAACAAATGCATCCAAACTTTAAGAGCTGAATATTGAAGAGGGTTGGCTATTAAAGACGATAAAACAAAGCAATTGATATATTTTATTTACTTGAAACATCATGAAAGTTTGGAGAGAACAATAATGAAGGGGTATATGCCTAGGAAGAGAGGAAGAGGAATGCCAAAGAGAAGATGGATGCAGGATGTGGCGGATGATCTCCATATGGGTGTGTCGGACGCGGGACATCTTGCTTGTGATCGAGAAGTTTTCCGGAGGGTTGTTATAGGAGCGAGGTTCTGCAAAGAACATGCTACTGAAGGAATGAATGAATTATATGCCTAACCTTCGCGGATAAGGACGAAAAAAAAAACGTAGGTGTGTGCATGTTGCACCCATTACAAATTCCGCAGTTGTTTGATATTGTAAAGAAAGCTTATGAACAAGGGAACTTTATTTTCAAAGTGTCACAAATTGGGCACGCAGGCCCGTCTTAAATTCTGGCCTTCCAATCACTTATCTTTCGTACATCAATTATCTATCGTGCATTTTACAATAACATTGCAAAGAACAGTCATTGTCAAATGAAACTTGAAACTGCAACCTATGCTACATATTTCGGTTAGTACAACCTACCACAAACGAATAGGTTGCGGTAGTGCAGAGACTGCCTCCGGGATCACATCCTAATCAAGGAAGATTTGTTGTATGTAACTTTACTAGCTGGGTTGTCATTTAGAATAGCAGCTTTCCTAACCTTTACGAATTTTAAAGATGTTCTAATTTCTTCTTTAGCTGATTTATCACAGACGATATCCGTCTCCACTTCTGCATACTGGATATCTTGGGAGATCTTTAACTGATTCAGTGCCAAACAAAACAAGTATGTATGGACCAAACATGATACACAATCAAATTAACAGGTATTATCGTGTAAGTGTCCATTCACTGAGCATTGAAATTGCGTAAGATACGACGAAAGGAAACAAATAACACAATGTCCCTGGTATGGCGACATATCGTCCCTCTGTCAAAATGGAACGCCAATGTAACGATATATTATCATTCGGCGTTGAATCAGATCTGTTAATGTAATCTGTAACTGATTAATTACCATAGGATGATTGATCGTCTTATGCGACTTTTCCAAATACAGTAATTATCTTTATGCAACCCGATTTAATTTCATAAATAATACAAAATTGTCTGCTAACTTATTAACAACCGTTAAATCATGACCGTGACACACTCTTACTTCCCATTTTCCGCAATCCATTTTTGTTTAGTCCAAGCCTACTTTTTGTTTGGCGCTTAATCTGTTAATGTTGGTGAGAAGTCTATTATTTTAATCAGTCCAGTTGGTTGATTTACTTTACCTGCTATTTTCCCCTTGCTGCTGTAAAATATCTGAAGTATCCTTTCGCTGCAGCTCAATCTGTTTCTTCTGCAACGGCAGTGGTTCTCAACCGGTGGGGAATTCCCCCCCCCCCCCCCTCAGGGGGGAATTTTGGGGTTTCCAGGGGGGAATGAAGATTATTTCAAGATCGCCTTAATACAAGAACCGATTACTTGATCTTGTTTTTCCCTTCATTCTTTACTGTTCTGTACGTCTCACCCTTCTAAAATTCATTTTATAAAGTAAGTAGACCCACAAATCACGTTTTATGTGGACGTCTAGACTTGTTTTAGTATGTGCTTCCATTATTACATATACTGTGTAGGGGCGGGAGGGGGCAATATTTAGGTAGGAAATACGAAAGGGGGGGGGAATTTATTGATTGATTGATTGATTGATTTAGGATCCGACATCACAGCAATCGGGGCATTCCCATAAGCACTCCGTCCCCATATGAAAATATGGTGAAGGGGGACACGGGCCAAATTTTTAGATAGGAAATATGAAAGGGGGGGGGGGGAGAATTACGTTCTGAAAATATGGTGACGGGGGACTCGGGCAAAAAAAAAGTTGAGAACCACTGTGCTAGGCTATCTAAACTGTGTCTTTTATCCGCTCTTTTTCGTTGTCTAATTTTTCTAACAGAGTCTGTGTAGTTTTCGCGGGCTTTGAATTTAACAACCCATGCTTTGCAGATGTCGAAATCTGCTAGTTTATTTTTCCTTTCTTCTTTACATTTAAAGATTTTGAGCGATATCCATGCATTGTGTTTTCGTTCCCAGTTTGTTTCCATGGACTTCTATGCATATGATTCTTTCTATATGCTTTTAACCTCATGTCACCAGTCTTCGGTACTCACTTTATCTATTAACTCTTTCAGGATTTGATGCTTATTGAAAATTGTGATCATAAACTGTTTCCTAGTTTCTTGATTTCTGAGACAGATTACATTGTATTGCTTTCCATGTTCATGAGATATTATCGATTTCTTAAATTTCATTAAGCTCTTATTGAAAAAAAAAAACTACCCATTGCTGGTATGTTTTTCTGTTCGTCCATGGTATTCTTTGCATTTTCCTCAGAAACCACATCTCCACTGCCATTAGATGTTGTTCAACTTGTCTGCTTTTTGTCAACGTTTTACAGTCATACAAAAGTACAGGTTATACGTAGCACTTCAATACTCTTTTTTTTTCTCGTCGCAATTGAGATCTTGTTATTGGTTAGAGTGTTCTTGCCATGTGCCGAAAAGACTTTGAAAAGAGTTAAAAGGAAAAGAAGTAAAAGGAGCAGACATATGCACTATAGGTCGTCTAAAGAGTTAACAAGAAAAGACTGAGTAATGATTACGAAAATACTCAGAACGTAGTTAGACGTTACAACTAGGACCATAAATATTAATCATTCATGTGATGAACAAAAACCACCACATGACGAAAGTCGATGTACGGACAAAGGGGTTGAGATACGGGAGTTCGGCTGAGAAGAGAGCTTGAGGAAACATCGTTTCTGGCAAGTGGAAATAGTCAAACACCACACGGCAAATTACAGCTCAAGACACGATCAAGCTATGCGAGTAACTACAGTGTTGAACAGTGTCCAGTATTCACTCCCTGTCTCAGTCTGAAGGCCGCAAACGACCCAGACCAGCTACACACCAGAAAAAGGTCAGCAGTTCGGCGCGTTCCGCCATTTGTAAGCAGTCAAGTTCTCAATTAAATGACTGTATGTACCAAACGAATAGAATGGCTGGGCGACGTTCAGGACGATAAGCATTTCCAAATGATAATGACTGTGCCTTCAAGTAGTTCTGCATGAATACGAAAACAATATTGATGCCATCCGACAGAATGAGATTGGCATTAAATTGGCAGTGCGAGAGGACTTGTGGAACAATATCTATATCTATAAAACAGAGTGCATGTGGCTTTGTTTGTGGTCAGCTATGTATTGGATGCGTTCGATAACGGTACATCCGATTGAGATGACATTTTCTACACGTCTTCCTTTCATTCCTGTGCAACCGACTATAATAGTTTCTTAGTATAAAATCTTCTACTTATTTAATAACATTTACTTTTTCATTTGTCATTATATAATTTCTATATAGCAGGAGGACTTCACTTTAGAAAAGTTATTTCAAGGGGCATAACTTTTAATAACATTATATACTTTTTATAGTCAAATTGTTGGACTTACTTGCACTATTGTTAAACTCTTTGTCTATAGTTATTTTCAGGCATATAAGTTATAATAAATAATGATATAATCTTTAAGGCATTTTCAAAGTTTTCATAAAAATAATGCATAATGCATAACATTGTAACCCAACGTTTTCTGCTTAAAGAACTTATCAACTGTTATGTCGGTGATTTAAAACAGTTTTCATTAAAAATGTGTGGAAGGACATTCTTTTAAGTTACTGTGCGCCAGGAGCTGGGCGAAACCACGCCGGGTCAGATAGATAGACAGTCAGACAGATAGTCGAGAACGGAAGCTTATTTGACTACTTATATGAATTAAATGACATGCTCCCCACCAGGGACTGGGTGAAGCCGGGCCGGGTCAGACAGACAGACAGATAGACAGACAGTCGGGAACGGGAGAGCTTATATGACTACGTATATGAATTAAATGAGATGCTCCCCACTAGGGACTGGGTGAAGCCGGGCCGGGACAGACAGACAGACAGATAGACAGACAAACAGATAGTCGGGAACGGGAGAGCTTATATGACTGCGTATATGAATTAAATGAGATGCTGCCCACCAGGGACTGGGTGAAGCCGGGCCGGGTCAGCCAGACAGACAGACAGACAAACAAGCAGACAGACAGACTGATAGATAGATAGATCCCCTCCAGGGCCTGGGCGAAGCCGGGCCGGGTCAGCTAGTATTCAATAAAGATGTGGAAACTTAGGACACCAGCTTCAACCGTTCAGTCTCTTGTTGTCGTACCGTGTTACTAAGTATGTCACTGACATACAACGAGCTGAAGCAAGTCTATGACAGTTTTCCATCTTGCAAAAGGCTACCTTCGCCATAGCGATTCACATCAGCCTCATTACGTCATTAAATCCATCCACTCATCACGTGCCATGCCGGTAAGCGTGGGCGGTCATTAAATATCAGATTTGACAAAGAAGACTAAACTAACCAATCAAGCAACTTTATGTTTAAATGGTCACAAACTGGTCACGCTCACCAAAGATGTAGGGAGCCGCGGCAGCGTAGAAGCTAGGCGTACGCCTCTTGGTCCGGTGGTGAAAGGATCGAACCGCATCGGTGTGAAGATTGAACTAACCCCCAGGTTGATCCAGACGAAAACGGGTACCAGGAAATGTCTTGGAAAGTAAAGGCCTCTGGCGTGATACAGGGTGTATTTTCAATGACTGTGCAGTGTTTAACAATATTGCCGGTCCAAGTTTTGTATTCACCCTCTGTAGAGTTCATGCAACATAATAGATAAATGCAGATCTTCGACCGGCAATATTTTCAAACACTGCACAGTCATTAAACATACACCATGTACTTACCACATCATTCACCGAGTGCCAATCATCATAATCATGAAAATTTAGGAAGACAATATAGTGGTTTCCCCTTGAGTTCCACATCCACATCAATAAGGCAATAAAAATATGAATATACCACTGTAACCTCAGTGCGCTAAAGGCGTGTTAAAGGGAACTTTGCTTGACATTTAAAGATGGATGAAAAGTCATGATCGCCGTTGCCCACTCGAGACGAGGATCCAGCGGCTGTGTGGTCCTCAGATGTGCCTCCTACTTCTGCGGCTTATTTGTTCTTACAGTGTCAGTCAATACCCAGGAATTAATGTTTCATGAAGAAAATTGGAAGGAAACAGAAGAATGCTTACGGCAAAGGAATAAAATCAATTAATGCTTATCTTTAATAAAACACCAGTGAGTGCCGTGACAATGACTACCCAGACACGGGCAATCAATAGCAACAGAATGAGGAGGGTGCAGTGGAGAACCGTAATTCATTCTGTTCCAGACAGTTGTTACATTAGCAGGCGCTGTGTCAGTTATTACTTTAACTCCTATTAGCATCATCATGCGCTTTGCCGATAAGCGTGGGAGGTCAAGAGAAGCCATTTCATAGGATCATCAGAGTCTTGGATGAGGTATCTTTATCTATATTCACACGCTAACCAATGTGTTGATACGATGGTGGCAAACTGTCCAGTCTCCTTTCTTGTATTTCCACATTGAAAGGATGCTGTTGTCAATAGCAATTTCTTGTATTTCCACCTTGAAAGGGTACTGTTGTCTATAGCATGTCTTGTGTTCTGCCTTTTCACTGCCTCCGAGGTGTTTCCTAAAACTCGTAGGAGGCATTCCATTACATTCCTATAGCATAGTGGTGGTATGCGACGATCTCCAATAGACGGCTGGTGTATGGGTTTGCCTGCTATTCTAAACAAATCTCTTCTCATTTTGCCAGATCTCCAGTTTCTTTTCTCCCAGATTCAAGTTAGCATAGCTCCAGCTCGGTCCCTCGCTGTTAAAATCTCCACGCACAATAATTTTATTGTCACTTCTGCCTGAGGGAGGTCGTTTAGACAGTAATAGTCAACCCGATGAAGATCTGTAATCTCTGTCTTGAGGTTCAGGATCTGATACTCCGCCCCTTTGGTCTGGCACGCGATAATTTCATTCTAGATAATATTTAATTGAGTCACTACTCTCCCTCTCTCTCCCTCTCTCTCCCTCTCTCTCCCTCTCTCTCCCTCTCCCTGTATCTTCTAATTTTGAAGACCATCTCTTCATTGAGCTGGGTTTCTGGAAGGTAACAGAAATGTTTTTGTTCTTCATTCCAGATGTTTTCTAGCTCTAATGTTTGTATGTTAACGCCTTCCCATTCCAGTACATCATTATGAGTCTGGTTTGGCCATACGATCTATTCTCGTGTCCTCATTCTCCATGAGATGTATGAGAAGGACCTTCGGTATGTGTGGTTAGACCTTTACGGGGCAGAGGGCGTGGCACTTCTAGCCTGAGAATCAAACATATTGCAAGAAAAAATATATATATACAGCCAAACAGATAGACAGCCAGACAGATAGACACCCAGACAGACAGATAGCCATACATAAAGACAGCCAGACAGATAGACAGCCAGACAGATAGACAGACATACAGCTAGACGGATAGACAACCAGACAGATAGAAAAACAGACAGATAGACAGCTAGACAGATAGACAGGCAGACAGATAAACAGTCAAACACATAGACAGCGAGACAGATAGATCGCCAAACAGATTGATAGCCAGATAGATAGACAGCCAGACACAAAGACAGCCAAACAGACAGATAGACAGCCAGATAGAGAGACAGATAGACAACCAGACAGACAGACAGCCAAACACATAGACAGTCAGAAAGACAGATAGACAGTCACACAAATAGACAGAGACATGATAGAATAGTAGGTAGGTTAGGTATATAGATGCTCTACGGGTATGTAGGTAGCTGTTGCGAAGGTATTATATTATGTAGCTAGTTAGCTAAGTGTGTACCTAGTTTGGCAAATATGCAGATAAAAGAATACGACAGACATCCGTTTATCAGAAAAGATTAATTTCTTGTCAGGACATCGGTGGCCATATATTATTTCACAGCGTGTCGGATGTCAGAACCTTGTTTACGGATCGCTCGCAGTGCCCGGCGCTGGTGGAAGGCCGTGAAGAGCTTTTAGACTAATGGAATCCCGCAAACAGCTTTCAGACGACTCGCTGGGCTGTCGAGTTGGATTTCTGGGTGTCCGTTAGACTCCAACACTTGTAATGTTTAGTTGCGAAATTTACTGACCTCTTTCTGGTCCAAGCAGATGCTGGTAATAATTGTCTAGATTGTTAGTTAGTTAGTTAGTTAGTTACTTGACAGATCATCCTCATTGCACACCCAACCATTTAGTCCATAACTGCTGGGATCCCCTCCTCAGCAAATCCCGCAGCGTGTAGCGGCTCACCACACCAGTTCTGTGTTGGTTTAATACTCTTCTTTGGCTTCCTGTGTAGTGTTCTTGTTAGGCCACACCTCTTTTAACTTGGTGTTCTCGCATCCTGACCATGGTTGTAAATTCCCAGTCATCGCTTGGTTCTCGTAAACGACTAACTTCTCGTAGAGCATTCAGCATGTCTGCCTGGTCCATGGCTCGTCCGCCTTCCACAGTAGCCCTGCCTGCAAGCCTGTCAGCTTGCTCATTCCCCTGTATGCCCGCATACCCGGCACGAAGATGAAACTAATCTTTGCCAGCCGAGACCGCTCCAGAGACTTCAGCCACTCTCTTCTGACCCACCCCGTCTCTATCCGCCTGAACTTATTCATTGAGTCACTAAGGACACAAGCCCTATATTGAGTGGGAGGAAGCAATGTGATCAATGAGTGGAATATTCTGACTAGAGAGCCCGTAACCTTGGATGGAATATGTCTAGAGAAAGTAAACCTTAAACAAATACAGGCTGAAGTCTAATACACGGAACTTTGAGGTACATAACAAGGTATGGCTGACTTCCCGCGAAAGAGGAAATATGAATTGGTAGATTGAGGGGAACACCATGCATGACATACGTTCAGGGTGAGGTAGACTGACAACAGTATAAAGCTACACAGATGACGTAAATGGGTCGTGTAACAAAACCCGTGGAGATGGCGTTGCGGACGCGATTCGTAATTCCGCTTACCCGCGTTCGAAACACAGCGGGGACCGATTTGGAAGCAGACCTTGTCTCGTTGGTGTTAACGTGTTGGTATGGAAGCCGGTCGTTCAGAAAACAATGGCAAACTACTGATCGTAAAATCTTGCCAAGACATCAACAACGGCAGTAAAATGCTGGTGTTGACTGCAACGTCCTGTAAAGAATATGCAACTTTTAAAAAAAAACCTGATGACGCAGACGGATACAAAATAATAAGTTATTTTATAATATTATAATAACAATATAATGTTTTAGTTTAATAACGTGGATAACTTACTAAATAAGCTGAACTGCGCATGAATGCCTTTGGAAATACATGTTATAGACGGGTTCTAAGAATAGCTTGGATTTTAAAAAATGCATCCATACAAGTCTGAATATTGAAGAAGGTTGGCTACTAAAGACGATAAAACAAAGAAAATTGAAATATTCTGGTCAATTGAAACGTCATGAAAGTTTGGAGAGAACAATAATGGAGGGGTATATGCCTGGGAAGAGAGGAACAGGAAGGCCAAAGAGAAGATGGGTGTAGGATGTGGCAGATGATATCCAGATGGGTGTGTCGGACGCGGGACATCTTGCTTATGACCGATAAGTTTTCCGGAAAGTTGCTATGGGAGCGAGGTTCAGCAAAGGACATGCTACTGAATGAATGAACTTATATAACTTATAAGAATTTCATTGATTGCTTTAGTTTATATTGTGTGACATTTCTGCAGTACGTACCTGACGAGATGCAGTGATATATGCCAGCCATAAATTTTGCAATCTATTGTATGTGTCTTCGTTATTCAAAATAATAATTTTGTATTAATTTTTATTTAAAGGCAGCATTTTGCAAGATGAAGAATATTCTCTACAATTTGTCTTTGTCAATTAATATAAGGAAAACGTTTTTATGAGCTTTTATGAGGAGCGGCTGGCCGAGTGGTTAGAACGCCGGACTCTCATTCGGGAGACCCGGGTTCGATCCCCGGTAAGGTGTGGGATTTTTTTCTGTCGGGGGCAAAAAGAAAATCCTAACCTGCACAGTTCGCGGCGACTGCACTAGCCAGGCGGCCTTTATTCCTCAGGCTCAAAGACCCCTCTGCCATACACCGCAAGGTACTATATTGGCAGTAAATGACAGTTTTTTTAAATGACAGTTTTTATGAGCTATATTGTACCAATCTTGATTTATTTAGCGAATTATGGACTATTAGCAGATAAGTGAGAAATTATGTGGAAGCTGTGAAGATGTGGTTTTATAGAAGAATGATGAAAACATAGCGGATAGATAGAAAGAACAATGAAGATATATTGAAAGAGGTTAACTCACAAAGAGAACTGGTCACTCGCATTAGAAGAAGACATTCGACATTCTTCGGACATGTCATAAGACGAGGATAGCCCTAGTATGTTCTCAGTCGATGAGTGATATGATCAATATTAAACCTATTTTAGACTGGATTGGTCTGAGAGCCCAGGTAAATTGAAAAATAAAACATCCCGGCATCGAGAGATCCAAATACAGACAACCCGGTCCTGTCGGCAAGCGTACAAGTTACAATGGTTCCCTAGGTATATGGTGCTAAAGTGTTTCACTTTCAGATACGTGATGCTGATGTCAACCTGTTTAATACGAGTCTGTAGCTTAGAGGTTAGTGACACGCAGTTTCACTACTCCCCGACATATCGAGTTGAGGGCTCGAAAATAAAACATCCCGGCATCGAGAGATCCAAATACAGACAACCCGGTCCTGTCGGCAAGCGTACAAGTTACAATGGTTCCCTAGGTATATGGTGCTAAAGTGTTTCACTTTCAGATACGTGATGCTGATGTCAACCTGTTTAATACGAGTCTGTAGCTTAGAGGTTAGTGACACGCAGTTTCACTACTCCCCGACATATCGAGTTGAGGGCTCGATGTCAGTCGAAAGTGATTTTAGAGGAGACCACTTTGCGTTAATTTTGATTATATAAACTGGCAACTGTTCGGTAAGCTATGGCAAGTTACTGATCATAAAAGTGCTTAATGAATCTCAAGCAGGCAATAAATGCTGCTAATGATTACGACGTTCTGCAAAGGACATGAAACTACCCTGTAAACTGTCTTATATCCAAACGCCAGCACGTCTCCCCACAGGGGATTGAAACCGAGACTTCCACAACAACAGGTGTTGGCTCTACAACCCCCACCATTATCACGTCGGACAGGTGCATAAATGCGCGTCAAACACCAGCAACCTTCTCCTGTGTACAATAGCTCAAACATTGCAACACGCAGGCTGTCACTAGATACCTCAAACCAGAGGCCGCATATCGACCAGGCTGATGGTATTGATCGGTCTTGAACAGTATCACTTTCGGCTGTTGCCTCAATGGGTTTCATATCTCGTTCTGCAGATTGGCTCAAGGAATTGGGCAGCATTCGAGAATCTTCCAGTGTTGGCTAGGAGGAGAGAGGTTCTTTATGTGTGGCAAGGGGGTAGGAAAGAGATGAGAAGTTGTGTAGAACTAGTGGCTGTCAGCGGACAATGTGATGTGAGAGGACATGTAGATGTCAGAGGAGAAGTAGATATTTGAGGATAAGTAGATATTTACGGATTAATAGATGTTTAATGATAATTAGATATCAGAGAATAAGTACATATTAAAGAAAAAGAAGATATTAAAGGAAAAGCATATATAAAAGGATATGAATATATCGGTTATGTAGGTATCGGAGGATAATTAGATATTATAGACAAAGTAGATAACGATGAATAAATATATATTACAGGATAAGTAAATATCAGAAGATATGTATATATCAGAGAATATTGAATGAATAAATATAAGAGGATAAGTAGATATAATGAACATGTAGATACCAGAAGAGCATTAGATATTAGAGGTATTGTAGACAGTAGAATACAGTTAGATACAAGAGGACAGGTAGATAGCAGAGGACAATTAGATATCAAAAGATAATTATATATCAGAGGACTGGTAGATGTCAGAAAAAATGTAGATATCAGAAGAAACAATCGATATCAGAAGATATGTGGATATTAGATGGCATGTAGATATTAGTGGACATGTAGATATTAGTGGACATGTAGATATTAGATGGCATGTAGATATTAGTGGACATGTAGATATTAGTGGACATGTAGATATTAGTGGACATGTAGATATTAGTGGACATGTAGATATTAGTAGACATGTAGATATTAGTGGACATGTAGATATGAGTGGACATGTAGATATTAGTGGACATGTAGATATTAGTGGACATGTACATATTAGTGGACATGTATATATTACTGGACGTGTAGATATTAGTGGACAATGTAGATATTTAGGGACATGTAGATATTAGTGGACATGTAGATATTAGTGGACATGTAGATATTTGTGGACATGTAGATATTAGTGGACATGTAGATATTAGTGGACATGTAGATATTAGTGGACAATGTAGATATTAGTGGACATGTAGATATTAGTGGACATGTAGATATTAGTGGACATGTAGATATTAGTGGACAATGTAGATATTAGTGGACATGTAGATATTAGTGGACATGTAGATATTAGTGGACATGTAGATATTAGTGGACATGTAGATATTAGTGGACATGTAGATATTAGTGGACATTGTAGATATTAGTGGACATGTAGATATTAGTGGACATGTAGATATTAGTGGACATGTCGATATTAGTGGACATGTAGATATTAGTGGACATGTAGATATTAGTGGACATGTAGATATTAGTGGACAAGTAGATATTAGTGGACATGTAGATATTAGTGGACATGTAGATATTAGTGGACATGTAGATATTTAGTGGACATGTAGATATTAGTGGACATGTAGATATTAGTGGACATGTAGATATTAGTGGACAAGTAGATATTAGTGGACATGTAGATATAGTGGACATGTAGATATTAGTGGACATGTAGATATTAGTGGACATGTAGATATTAGTGGACATGTAGATATTAGTGGACATGTAGATATTAGTGGACATGTAGATATTAGTGGACATGTAGATATTAGTGGACATGTAGATATTAGTGGACATGTAGATATTAGTGGACATGTAGATATTAGTGGACAAGTAGATATTAGTGGACATGTAGATATTAGTGGACATGTAGATATTAGTGGACATGTAGATATTTGTGGACATGTAGATATTAGTGGACATGTAGATATTAGTGGACATGTAGATATTAGTGGAAATGTAGATATTACTGGACGTGTAGATATTAGTGGACATTTAGATATTAGTGGATATGAAATATTAGTGGTAATGTAGATATTATTGAACGTGTAGATATTAATGGACATGTAGATACTAGTGGACATGTAGATATTAGTGGTAATGTAGATGTTAGTGGTAATGTAGATATTACTGGACGTGTAGATATTAGTGGACATGTAGATATTAGTGGACATGTAGATATTAGTGGACATGTAGATATTAGTGGACATGTAGATATTAGTGGTAATGTAGATATTACTGGACGTGTAGATATTAGTGGACATGTAGATATTAGTGGACATGTAGATATTAGTGGACATGTAGATATGAGTGGACATGTAGATATTAGTGGACATGTAGATATTAGTGGACATGTAGATATTAGTGGACATGTAGATATTAGTGGACATGTAGATATTAGTGGACATGTAGATATTAGTGGACATGTAGATATTAGTGGACATGTAGATATTAGTGGACAAGTAGATATTAGTGGACATGTAGATATTAGTGGACATGTAGATATTAGTGGACATGTAGATATTAGTGGTAATGTAGATATTACTGGACGTGTAGATATTAGTGGTCATGTAGATACTAGTGGACATGTAGATATTAGTGGACATGTAGATATTAGTGGTAATGTAGATATTAGTGGTAATGTAGATATTAGTGGTCATGTAGATATTAGTGGACATGTAGATATTAGTGGTAATGTAGATATTAGTGGACACGTAGATATTAGTGGACATGTAGATATGAGTGGACATATAGATATTAGTGGTAATGTAGATATTAGTGGACATGTAGATATTAGTGACATGTAGATATTAGTGGACATGTAGATATTAGTGGACATGTAGATATTAGTGGACATGTAGATATGAGTGGACATGTAGATATGAGTGGACATGTAGATATTAGTGGACATGTAGATATTAGTGGACATGTAGATATTAGTGGACATGTAGATATTAGTGGTAATGTAGATATTAGTGGACATGTAGATATTAGTGGACATGTAGATATTAGTGGACATGTAGATATTAGTGGACATGTAGATATTAGTGGACATGTAGATATTAGTGGACATGTAGATATTAGTGGACATGTAGATATTAGTGGACATGTAGATATGAGTGGACATATAGATATTAGTGGTAATGTAGATATTAGTGGACATGTAGATATGAGTGGACATGTAGATATGAGTGGTAATGTAGATATTAGTGGTAATGTAGATATTAGTGGTAATGTAGATATTAGTGGTAATGTAGATATTAGTGGACATGTAGATATGAGTGGACATGTAGATATGAGTGGACATGTAGATATGAGTGGACATATAGATATTAGTGGTAATGTAGATATTAGTGGACATGTAGATATGAGTGGACATGTAGATATGAGTGGACATATAGATATTAGTGGACATGTAGATATGAGTGGACATGTAGATATTAGTGGACATGTAGATATGAGTGGACATGTAGATATGAGTATACATGTAGATATGAGTGGACATGTAGATATTAGTGGACATGTAGATATGAGTGGACATATAGATATTAGTGGTAATGTAGATATTACTGGACATGTAGATATGAGTGGACATGTAGATATGAGTGGACATGTAGATATGAGTGGACATGTAGATATGAGTGGACATGTAGATATTAGTGGACATGTAGATATGAGTGGACATGTAGATATGAGTGGACATATTGATATTAGTGGACATGTAGATATTAGTGGACATGTAGATATGAGTGGACATGTAGATATGAGTGGACATGTAGATATGAGTGGACATATAGATATGAGTGGACATGTAGATATTAGTGGTAATGTAGATATTAGTGGACATGTAGATATGAATGGACATGTAGATATGAGTGGACATGTAGATATTAGTGGTAATGTAGATATTAGTGGACATGTAGATATGAGTGGACATGTAGATATGAGTGGACATATAGATATTAGTGGACATATAGATATGAGTGGACATTTAGATATGAGTGGACATGTAGATATGAGTGGACATGTAGATATGAGTGGACATGTAGATATTAGTGGACATGTAGATATGAGTGGACATGTAGATATGAGTGGACATGTAGATATTAGTGGTAATGTAGATATTAGTGGACATGTAGATATGAGTGGACATGTAGATATGAGTGGACATGTAGATATTAGTGGTAATGTAGATATTAGTGGACATGTAGATATGAGTGGACATGTAGATATGAGTGGACATATAGATATTACTGGACATATAGATATGAGTGGACATGTAGATATGAGTGGACATGTAGATATGAGTGGACATGTAGATATTAGTGGTAATGTAGATATTAGTGGTAATGTAGATATTACTGGACGTGTACATATTAGTGGACATGTAGATATTAGTGGACATGTAGATATGAGTGGACATGTAGATATGAGTGGACATGTAGATATTAGTGGACATGTAGATATGAGTGGACATGTAGATATTAGTGGGCATATAGATATTGGTGGACATGTAGATAAGGATGTTATAAGTGTTAAACACGTGACATCCTTAACAATATTGACAGGTTACAAGACAATGACATGGTGAAGAGTGGTCAAGAGTGTTAAAAACGTGACATCACGGTGCATAAGTTAACGGTGACGTTCAAGGACAGTTTAAAATGGCCGCCGCACTTTTGACATGCACCACAGTGTAGCAGCGTTCTGTTATCCGTGTTTGTATTAGTGAGGTCTACTTTCAGTGTTTATCATATCCCACGATCTCGCCAGACCTGGTCACAAGTAATCTCCACCTGTCTGGATGCGACCTGCGATGTGTGGGTTGGTGGGGGATTGTGTGCGTGGGGAGGGGAATATGTGGTCGATGGAGATGTGGCTGGGGGATGGGTGGTTTGAGGTGTGGGTGGGGAGATGATGTGTGGGTTAGGATGTGGATGGGCGTGGGATGTATGGGTTAGTGGGGGAATGTTTGTGGGTGGCGAGTGTGTTTTGGTTGGGGGATCAGATGAGGGTAGTGTGTGTGGGTGGGGGATGTGCGCGAGGGGGATGGGTCGGTTGGTGGGGTATGTATGTGTCCCTGGTGTGCGTGTGTGTGGGTAGGTGGGGGTGTGTGTGTGGGTGGGGTGATGTATGGATAAGTGGGAGATGGGCCTCATAACATGTTAATAAGCCTTGTGTATGTTTACAACATTCATTTCACAATGTTTATTTTTCTTCCTATGTAAATGTATAATGCTCTTGATGAATGAAAGACGAGTGATTGGAAGGGCCGAATGTAAGACGGGCCTGCGCGCCCAATTTGTGACCCTAATAAAGTTGATTTGATTTGATTTGATTTTGATTTGGACAACTCAAAGAGGAAAGATTTTTTCGGTTCAATTTAGAGGTAGCGCAGGTGGTGCATGAGTGGTTACAGGCTCGGCCAAGAGAATGTTTTCCTACAGTAATCCAAGCACTTTATCGGCGCTGGAGGCCTTGCATAGAACGCAGTGGTGACTACGTTGAAATATGATAAATGTGTTCTTTACTTTTTCAGAATATATTCGCCAATCAAAAACAAACATAAAACATTTAAGGTTCTCATTTGAGACCACCTCGTATATGTATAAAAATATCATCCGACATGTTTTAATTCTTAGCGGTTTGTAGTTTTTCGGGGAATGTTAAGAGACCTTTAGAGAACACCATTGAATTAAATGGTTCTAGAATGGAGCAATATCACCAAGCAGCTTGGGCGTTTTACTTTAGAACATCGGAATATAAGGCGAGAGAACAACCCAGAACGAGTTGGCTACATTGAATAAAAGAAACAGTGAAGAAACCAAAAATGACGTTAGTACAGGCAACAAGATAAGTGATACACAGAAAACTGCATCTGCCTCCTCTCTGTGACATTCACGGTAAAAGCAAGACAAAAGAAGTTCAGACAAGCACAGTTATTGGACAACCATGGCAACCTTGACAAGTGACTATAACACAAGTTTACGTGTTTTATTCCAAATGCTAAAACATCTTTATTAGGCTGACACTAAATCTCAAATATCACAGCTGTACGATCCATTATAAAGTTATCTTTCTTACGCAGCAGACAGACATTGTTATTTGCTATTATATAATTATACCTTACTGTTGTTTTCATACAGTCGGTGTGTTGGTGTAATGATTAAAACATAACGCTGAAGTCATATAGACGAAAGGATAAGAGCGTTCGCTCTTAAACTTCCGGTGGGCTGATGGCAGGTTATGGAGTTCAACCCCTACATCGGTCACTTAGACTAAAATGTTGACTTCTCGTCCTTGACTTGGGGACTAAATTACACGTACGTAGTCGCATGGCTAGAGACACTGTAATAGAGAAAGCAATCCCACACGCAACAGTCATTCCAGTGTGGATCATGCTTGAACTCAAGACGAGCGACAAAATGTACACAATGCAAACAGGGACATGCGCGCGGTGGGACAAGGATTCAGTGTCAGCTCTGGTTGTTGTTTATGGAAGAGAGAGACTGGCCACCTAGTGCTGTGTGCACTCACGTTTACAAAATGTCATGGTAGTAACGATTCACATAAGCAGGTTCCCACTACATGCTTTACTTGTATATTCTTTTAATGAGCAGGCTGACAGGCTTGTTGGTAAGGCTACTGTAGAGGGTGGACGAGCCATGGACCAGGCTGGTATATTGAAAGCTCTACGAGAAGTAAGTCGTTTGCGAGAACCAAGTGATGACTGTGAATCTACATCCATGGTCAGACTGCGAGAACAGCAAGTTAGAGGAGGTGTGGCCAAACAAGAATACTATGTTGGAAGCCAACACAGAACTGGTGTCGTGAGCCGCTACACGCTGCGGGATTTAGGACCTACTGAGGACGGGATCCGAGCACTTGTGGGCTAAATGGTTCGATGTGCAATTAGGATGATCTGTAAACTAACTAACTAACTAACTAACTAACTAACTAACTAACTAACTAACCAACTAACTAAATACCAAACTAACTCACTAACTTTAACATTATGATAGGGGATACATAGTCAATCACAATAGCAGGGAAACAGACAAGAGAAAGACAACAGAAAAATGCCTTGACGATTTTGACACACGTTGTAAAGGGAGGAAAAAGGAATCACCAGAAAACGAGAAGTAGATTGTGTGCTTTACTAGAACACGATTACAAGTAATGAAATGGAGATAGCAGCTTAAGCTGGATATATCTTATGTCACAGCGTGTGCAGATGATGGCATAGATAACGATGCGGCTCGTGCAACGTGTGAAACGTGGTCTCCGGGAATGGCAGACTAGTGAAAAACACGTAGGCAGGTCTTACAACGAGGTCGAAAACAAACCACCGTGCGGATAAGAGACCTGTTGTCTCTTCCAACATGGAGGAAGAATACCAGTATGATCGGAGATTCGGAGGGGTGGGAGGGAGAGGTTAGTGCGACACGATAAACCATGAGTGTCCACACTTACTGGCATCTTACATACTAGTATGATGATGGAGTTTTCTTGTATAAAATGCATCGTAGTTATTGGTCATCTGTATGTACCATCACCGCATCAAAGGTTGACAGTACTGAGCCAACTACATCATCTACTCAATGTCTCTACGATACACTAATACTTTCGTGTTTTTTTTCGACCTCATCTTTTGATGTGAACAAAATTCCCATGTAACGTCATCTGCATCTCAGACGTCTCTTTCCACATTATCCTCCGGCGTATCATTTAGCTGTTGTATTTATCTCACAGGTCCTTTCGCAGCAAGTCGGTCTCATCACGGGGCGATGAAAAATGTTACAGTTTCCTACCTTTCTCCTTCTCAGCCTAGGATATTCTAAGAATCACTAACAATGTGTACTTTCCAAGAAAGGTTAGACAATTGCCAAAAATGGGTACTTTCCAAGAGAGGTTAGACAATCACCAAACATAGGGACAGTTAAAAAGAGCTTAGACGAAGGCAACCACACGACCCTGCAGACAAACCACAGATCTATCTCCAGTTGGTATCCATCTGAAAAATACCCCATAACGAACTCCATAGAGAGAGGATCATAGACTAACACTTTTTAGCATATCCTTTACAGGACTTAGCTGTCAACACCAGCATCTTTCAGCTGTATGTTGATCTCTTGGCAAGATTACGCTCAGTAGTTTGCCATTGCTTTCTGAGTGGCCGGCTCTGTATCCCGCAAGTCACGAGCGGGGGTCGAACCGCCTCAGCTCTCGCTCCGCTACGAGACTCTGCGTGATAAACGGGATTACAGAGAGAAAGTGTTGTAGCCCCACAGCCAGAGAGACCGGCATAGACTAACACTACAAAAGTGAAATGAATATTTGACACTGTCTGTTTCGGTGAGTAAAGTTTATATATGTTTTCACATCAATCCTTAACATTCATCAACAGCCAACAGCCTTATCCTTCTTGTAAGACCAGAAGTACATGTTGAAATTGAACTTGATTGCACCCATATGTATAGAAATGTAATCAACGTTAAAACCCTTGCCTTGTTACGTTATTGACCTTTAACCCATTGACCTGCTTAAGCACACAATTCACTTCATTCATTTTTGTTGGAATCATACACGCAGAAACAGTGAAACAAAATTCCAGCGCACAAGAAGGATACCAATAAGCAACTTGTATATTTATATTTTCAAGTAATGTTTTTCATATAGTTGTGTCGATTTGTATGTGCTTTTTCTGTGTCCACGAATGCTGAGGAGCGGCTGGGCTAGCGGCTACAGGAGACCCGAGTTCGAATCCACGGTAAGATGCGGATATTTTTTTTTTTGTCGGAGGCAAAAAGAAAACTCTAATTTACACAGTTCGCGGCGACTTCACTGGCCAGGCGGCCTTAATCCCTCAGGTTCAAACCCCCGTGCCCTACCTATAGGCTATGTACTATAGGCAGTAAATGACGGTAGATGCTGACAAAGGCTTTAGCCGCAACGTCGATTTTGTTACTAGTGGTGGCGTATTAGTAAAGATTAACGCCTACTTCTCGATTGTGTGTGTCAGAGAAAGTGTGTGTGTGTGTGAGTGTGTGTGTGGGTGTGTGTGTGTGTGTTGATTCATTCATTGCAACCCCATCACATCAGCATTAAATTGATCTTGGTGTAACAAATAGGGCTTTCTTTGGGACATAGATGCCCTATATATATTGTATATTGTAAAACTCAGAAAGCAATGGCAAACTACTGAGCGTAATCTTGCCAAGAAATCAACATACAGCTGAAAGATGCTGGTGTTGACAGCGATGTCCTGTAAAGGATATGGAAAAAAAAAAATTAAGAAGCATATAGTACAAGGCCAAGCTCTCCATTGAGCAGCACAAGTTGTACAAATGACAGTTCTCTTTATCTGAGATTGAGATTCTGACTGAGTGGCACCTTGCCGGCTTTGATAGACGATAGATAGTAAAATGGGGTTATGCCTCTCCATAGCACTAAGCCTGGGCTGAATGTACAGACCATGTGCTGCCCATGCAGCATGATCCCTCTCTTGGCCTGTCTAGTTCAATCCAAAGGAAAGGTAACATTAATACGCCTGGAACAATTCAAGCTGCAGAAGTGGCCGGATCAGCAAAGAAATACTTAAACTGTCCGCCTGTCGGAGCTTCGATCCTAAACCTGTTGGCAACCAAGGCTTATGGCATTTTTACATTGCATTTACTGGCTTTGGGGCCACGCTTGTACCCTCCAATTTGCGCTCTTCCGCCTGGAGCCGTTGGCACAATGTGGGGTGAATGCAGCGATTGAGATTCTGACGTCATGCATAATGTATATCAGTAGCGTCGCCAGGAAAAACCAACAAACCAGACTTTGGAAATCGGGAATAAAGACCTGACAGACAAGATTGATTATGCCCCTACCAGATGACATGAGAATAGACTTAACCTCCTTAGTTCGTCAATATTTCCAAGAATATCCACTAGAACTAAAAGACTTAGAAAAATAATTCCATTACTTTCAGAACTTTCAAAGCTGCTTATTTTAAATCCCCTTATTAACCATCCGGTGTGAACATACAACAACCTTCCAATTCAGAACATCTATCTCTGCCATTGTTTAGTTGCGATCTTTGGCTAGCTGGGAGTTTTATTTGTGGACATTATCTTGATCTTATTCAAGTTCAAAAATATATTTTGTTGTTACTGTGCCTCGTGACAGACATGATCAGCTCTTCTAATCTTTTAGCACTGTTTGCGCGGACTATATATATATATATATATATATACCAGGTGTTTGTAAAGCCTCACTACACTGTGTATGTAGAACAAAATCTGAGAAATGAAGTAAAAAATGCGATTTAAAAAACACAACTATAATTAAAAATCCATTAAATTAGTCACAATAGTCACTGCTATGATGTAACGGTGTTTTAGGGGAAGATGGAAAGTACCAATGATGATGATGATGATGACGATGATGATGATGAGGATGATAATGATGATGATGGTGATGACGACGACGACGACGACGATGATGATGATGATGATGATGGTGGTGGTGGTGGTGGTTGTGGTGGTGGTGGTGGTGGTGGTGGTGGTGATGATGGTGGTGATGGTGGTGATGATGATGGTGGTGGTGGTGGTGGTGGTGGTGGTGGTGGTGGTTGTGGTGGTGGTGGTGGTGGTGATATACAGTACGCCTGATGACATGGTGTGGAACTTTGTCTCTTGGTTGTTGTAAACACTTTGTTTATGTCTAGCAAGGTTCCATTAATTAATACACAGCGCAGGTGGTAAAATAGTACGCTGTTACTAATAACTATTATTTAGGATGGAAAGTAAGGAAATAGGAAACGTTGGTGAAATGGGTGGCAAGTTAATTAAGTGGCGTTTAGTCTGATTACAACAGACTGTTACCGCAGATGGCCGTGGGAAGGATACGATTGTGTTGCAGATGGCCATGGGGCAAACTGGTTTCACTCTTAGACATCACGTGGGTAGTAACACCATTTGATTATTAGTCACATGCCTTATATTGGGTGTATTGTTAATGACTGTGGCGTTTTTGAAAATATTGCTGTTCCTAGGTTTTTATTCACCCTCTCAGACAACATGAAAGGTAAATGCAAAACTTGGAACGTCAATATTTTGAAAATCCTCAGTCATTAAAAATAGCCCCTGTATTTTCTGGATATAGTTATGACCTTTCCATGGCACACAGTCTGCGCTGCATTGTAGAGACCATGTGTTGCCCTTGCAGCATGATCCCTCTCACGGTCTACCTAGTTAACCGCCAGAGGAAAGGTAACACCTGTACGTCTGGAAAAGACAAGAGTTTGGTGCGCCGTCGGCGGGGTAACGGGGTAAGTCCCCCTACACAAGGTAGTTGGGCATCAACGTTGACTTCTCGTTCAGAACTCTATGGCAAACTACTGAACGTAAAGGTGACTATACAATTAGCCTGGTATTAAGTTTGATTGCCCTATAAAGTTCATGCAACAATGTGATTAATTTATATGCGGGGAGAACATCTAGCCATTTGTGATAGAATCCGGAGAAATGAAGTCCAGCCTCTTGCTTTTAATCTCTTACCTTTAACCCTTTGCATTTAACCTTCTGCCTGTAACCGCTTTGACCATAGAAGCCATGTTTTTCTTACGATCAGATGTCTCTCAGGCTTGTCAGCTTATTATCCAAGCCTCACCATAAACTAGTATAGACTGTACAATGTTGTTCATATTGCAAATGACAGCTTTTTAAAAATGTATGACAAGTGTTTTCTTTTTTGCCACATGGAAAACCTTTCCACCTGGCAAAAAAAAAAAAAAAAGAAACGTGGTCCTAGCAATACTAGTTAATATACCGTAATTAATTTATTGTTATTTAAGCAAAATATGTTATTAATCTACTACAAAAGCCCACAACAACACTTATATTAAAATTAGTTATATACTGTTGTGTCATGACATGCGATTGACGACATCAAAGACATTAAAAAACTTTTAATTTATTTTTATTTTAGTCACCCCCAGCATTTTTTTTTTTTTGTTGGCTATTTGTGATTACTGGGCACGTTAACGTTCAGTAGTCTGCCATTGCTTACGGAAGGACCAGCACTCATCCCATTGTATTGAAACCAACGAAAAACGGTCTGCTTCCAAATAGGTCACAGCTGTGGTTCGAACGCAGTATACGGCATTACGAATTACATTCGTAACACTTTCGCTCCGTAACCGGCCAAAGACATTGTACAGTCACGTGGAATGGCACTATCCACTGCCATCCATCGGGCGCTGGAACGTCAACTATTCCTCCCAACGACGCTTGATGATGATGATAATGATGATGATAACTGTTGGTTCAAGATTATAAGTAGAGAGAGAAGACAGCACGATAAATAGAGAGGGACAGTGTAAGAGAGATATGGATGGATAGTCAGAGATAGGTAGATAGATAGCAAGAAATAGAAAGGAACAGATAAAGCGAAAGACATATGTAAAGATAGAGCAAGAAAGAACGAGATATAAAGACAGCGAGATATAGAGACATAGGGACAGAGGGAAAGAGAGGCATAAAAGGACAGGGATGGAGAGATAAAGAAAAAGATGCACATTCATGCACACACAAACGCAAGCACACACACACACACACACACACACACACACACACACACACACACATAACACACACACACACACACACACACACACACACACCACATATATATATATATATATATATATATATATATATATATATATATATATATGCCGGTCTCTCTGGCCGAGGGGTTACAACACTTTCTCCGCTAATCCCGTTTATCACGCAGAGTCTCGTAGCGGGCGAGAGCTGGAAGCGGTTCGACTCCCCGCTGGTGACTTGCGGGATAACTGAGCCGGCCGCTCAGAAAGCAATGGCAAACTACTGAGCGTAATCTTGCCAAGAAATCAACAGACTAGCTGAAAGATGCTGCTGTTGACAGCGATGTCCTGTAAAGGATATGCGAATTATATATATATATATATATATATATATATATATATATATATATATATATATATATATATATATATATATATATATATATATATATATATATATCCATCGTGTGATTTGCCGGACATCGTCGGTGGTCACGACTCGCCATTTCACTCGATCAATAGAGTCGTGGATCAGCTCAGTATTCCTATCTCGACCGTGCCATGTGGCCAAGCCATCAAGGTATTTACTTCTCGGTCTTTCCTTTGCTCTGTTCCCTTCGATCTTGCCAGTTGTCACCAAGTTCTCCAATTATTTTCTTCTCATAACATGCCCAAAAAATTTTGACTGTTCCGAGATAATTGTATCGATTCACTTGTTGAAGAATATTCCCATTTACTTGTATATTACATTGTGGTGCTTCTTTCTTCCTAGTGACGACCATAATCTGTGTCTTTTTACAATTTAATTCTAACCCTAGTTGTTCACTGTGTGCAATAACCGCATCTACTAATTGTTGCAGATCTTGTTCATTGTCTGCAATCAATACTGTATCATCTGCATATCTAATGTTATTAATGTTTCGACCTCCAATGATGATTCCATTTATATCTTCTACATTTCTGAACATATGTTCACTGTATAGGGAAAAATGATCTGGAGACATCACACATCCCTGTCACACACCTCTCTTAATAGGCTGATATTGTCCTACTTGTCACAAAATAGACCACCATGATTAACCAGTGATGACAATAAAAGGCGTTCGGATTGGCGACATGTTTGAGGCCACAGGTTGTTTCAACTAATACAGAAAAAAACAGTCTGGGTTGCAGCTGCACGTGTTTACATCTGGTGGGCGATATAGGAACATTCGGTGGTGAGTGAGATGAATCTATACACCACTTTGACAGTTCATAAACAGTCAGAGACAAGCGGAAGTGCCCAGCTCGGGAGAAAACAGTTCGTCTGTCATTGAGAGTTTCCGGACATCAAGCGAAATGGCGGCTGTGATTGTCACCACTCGACAGAAGATTGGCGGCTTGTTGTGGAAGCCCGTTGTTGGGAGCATACAGGAACTCGCTAGCTTGTTTTGGGAGTCAAAACAAGTGATGACAACTCTGACATTGATTGAGCCAGGGAAGATAGATTTCTGACAAGGGATGATCTGCCCAAAATAACACCTGTGTGGACATAAAGAATAACGTCACGTGACCAATTTTAGGCGTTTCCCAAGTACCTGATTTGGGGACAACCAGTGTAACTCGAAACGTTGATCTAGGTAGACGTGCTTTGGCACGGCAGTTAGGGAGTTAAGAACATCTAACGTGTGCGGGATTAATTAGATTTATTTTACACGTGCCTGTCATGGCAAACTTAGATGTGATTGAGTAAACTGCAGTGCCGTATAAGGTAGAACCTATTATATAATTAGTTCTAATTAATTTAGGCAGTGGCATGGTAGAAAACTAGTTAGAGTAGTGAAGTGATAATTGGCTCTGCTAGGATGAATAGGATAGCGGGGAGATGGGGAAAGTGTCCAATGGGGGGATCTTTCAGTGGGTTGCCCACTGAAGTTGTGCACTCTGTTATTGGTCTTTCCTTGTCATCGCCTGATTCGGACGTTGGTGAGGAGCTAATATGCTCTATGACAGAGTTTAGTTAGCTGTTAAATAACTGAGCAAGGCAATAGGCTTACACTCAGCCGGTGGGATCAGTGACTAGTACTATCACCAGATGTGTTGTTTCTCTCAGCCGGTAGGATCAGTGACTAGTACTATCACCAGATGTGTTGTTTCTCTCAGCCGGTAGGATCAGTGACTAGTACTATCACCAGATGTGTTGCCCACACAAGGCAATAGGCTTACACTCAGCCGGTGGGATCAGTGACTAGTACTATCACCAGATGTGTTGTTTCTCTCAGCCGGTAGGATCAGTGACTAGTACTATCACCAGATGTGTTGTTTCTCTCAGCCGGTAGGATCAGTGACTAGTACTATCACCAGATGTGTTGTTTCTCTCAGCCGGTAGGATCAGTGACTAGTACTATCACCAGATGTGTTGCCCACACAAGGCAATAGGCTTACACTCAGCCGGTGGGATCAGTGACTAGTACTATCACCAGATGTGTTGTTTCTCTCAGCCGGTAGGATCAGTGACTAGTACTATCACCAGATGTGTTGTTTCTCTCAGCCGGTAGGATCAGTGACTAGTACTATCACCAGATGTGTTGTTTCTCTCAGCCGGTAGGATCAGTGACTAGTACTATCACCAGATGTGTTGCCCACACAAGGCAATAGGCTTACACTCAGCCGGTGGGATCAGTGACTAGTACTATCACCAGATGTATTGTTTCTCTCAGCCGGTAGGATCAGTGACTAGTACTATCACCAGATGTGTTGCCCACACAAGGCAATAGGCTTACACTCAGCCGGTGGGATCAGTGACTAGTACTATCACCAGATGTGTTGTTTCTCTCAGCCGGTGGGATCAGTGACTAGTACTATCACCAGATGTGTTGTTTCTCTCAGCCGGTAGGATCAGTGACTAGTAATATCACCAGATGTGTTGTTTCTATCAGCCGGTAGGATCAGTGGACTAGTACTATCACCAGATGTGTTGTTTCTCTCAGCCGGTAGGATCAGTGACTAGTACTATCACCAGATGTGTTGTTTCTCTCAGCCGGTAGGATCAGTGACTAGTACTATCACCAGATGTGTTGTTTCTCTCAGCCGGTGGGATCAGTGACTAGTACTATCACCAGATGTGTTGTTTCTCTCAGCCGGTAGGATCAGTGACTAGTACTATCACCAGATGTGTTGTTTCTATCAGCCGGTAGGATCAGTGACTAGTACTATCACCAGATGTGTTGTTTCTCTCAGCCGGTGGGATCAGTGACTAGTACTATCACCAGATGTGTTGTTTCTCTCAGCCGGTAGGATCAGTGACTAGTACTATCACCAGATGTGTTGTTTCTATCAGCCGGTAGGATCAGTGACTAGTACTATCACCAGATGTGTTGCCCACACAAGGCAATAGGCTTACACTCAGCCGGTGGGATCAGTGACTAGTACTATCACCAGATGTATTGTTTCTATCAGCCGGTAGGATCAGTGACTAGTACTATCACCAGATGTGTTGCCCACACAAGGCAATAGGCTTACACTCAGCGGTGGGATCAGTGACTAGTACTATCACCAGATGTGTTGTTTCTCTCAGCCGGTGGGATCAGTGACTAGTACTATCACCAGATGTGTTGTTTCTCTCAGCCGGTAGGATCAGTGGACTAGTACTATCACCAGATGTGTTGTTTCTATCAGCCGGTAGGATCAGTGACTAGTACTATCACCAGATGTGTTGTTTCTCTCAGCCGGTAGGATCAGTGACTAGTACTATCACCAGATGTGTTGTTTCTCTCAGCCGGTAGGATCAGTGACTAGTACTATCACCAGATGTGTTGTTTCTCTCAGCCGGTGGGATCAGTGACTAGTACTATCACCAGATGTGTTGTTTCTCTCAGCCGGTAGGATCAGTGACTAGTACTATCACCAGATGTGTTGTTTCTCTCAGCCGGTAGGATCAGTGACTAGTACTATCACCAGATGTGTTGTTTCTCTCAGCCGGTAGGATCAGTGACTAGTACTATCACCAGATGTGTTGTTTCTCTCAGCCGGTGGGATCAGTGACTAGTACTATCACCAGATGTGTTGTTTCTCTCAGCCGGTAGGATCAGTGACTAGTACTATCACCAGATGTGTTGTTTCTCTCAGCCGGTAGGATCAGTGACTAGTACTATCACCAGATGTGTTGTTTCTCTCAGCCGGTGGGATCAGTGACTAGTACTATCACCAGATGTGTTGTTTCTCTCAGCCGGTGGGATCAGTGACTAGTACTATCACCAGATGTGTTGTTTCTCTCAGCCGGTAGGATCAGTGACTAGTACTATCACCAGATGTGTTGTTTCTCTCAGCCGGTAGGATCAGTGACTAGTACTATCACCAGATGTGTTGTTTCTCTCAGCCGGTGGGATCAGTGACTAGTACTATCACCAGATGTGTTGTTTCTCTCAGCCGGTGGGATCAGTGACTAGTACTATCACCAGATGTGTTGTTTCTCTCAGCCGGTGGGATCAGTGACTAGTACTATCACCAGATGTGTTGTTTCTCTCAGCCGGTAGGATCAGTGACTAGTACTATCACCAGATGTGTTGTTTCTCTCACAGGTTCCCTACCAGCTACGAGGAAGCTCAACACTGGTTTAGAAAAGGTTCAACTCCCATTTGAAAGAACCTCAGTTGAACGGTATAATGTTTCTTACGGAAATTAAATAACGCTTGAAGGAAGATGGTTCACCTAAGATGGGTGATGATTGTTGATGCATCACACAGCATAAGAACATTGGTAACTAAACAAGAACATTAAAATATAATAGTCACATGGTGTGATATATTCTAGTGAAATAGTACAAAAGACATGATACTTGAAACTAGATAGACACTAGTTAGGATCAAGTATATTAACAATAACAGTGATACCTAAGTACACACAACAAAGGATTCGTACAGTTTTTAGGAACGATAGGAACTTATGTGTAGTGTGCAACCGGTCCATGATCAGCTGTAATTCACAAACAGTTTCTATTTCGGATGATCAGGAAGAAGGATTGCCAGATAGCTACAGATGACAGTCGGTGTCCGGCAGGAGAGATACAGCCCTGGGTGAGATGGACTTGTTCTGACTTAACGTGCTGTGGTGTGTCCTTCCAAGGATGAACTGACTATGCTACTATCTGAAGGTCCGATCCTACACACATTATAGAACACCTCACACATTTTCTTCGCATACACGTCTCACATACATTACAATTTTCTTTTAATAAATTAATCTTTATTAATTTTTGGAAGCAAGAGTTGTTGAATATGTTGCGTGGGGAAGAATGAGAGGGGGCATAGTACGACAGTGAGAGAGAGAGGAAAAGGTGTCCATGAACTGAAGGAGTGTGTTGGACGGAAGCTGGTGGATTCTCCAGGATATTGATAAGGGAAAAAATATTATAATGTGGGTGTTGGCTCCCCTCACTCCAGGGACGACACTTTAAAGGAAGACACGACACTACTTCATTATCAATCCTTATGGCAGCTTGTTGTTTCCAATATATTTTTTTTATAAGTCTAATGTCTTTCCCATCAATGTGTAAGTCTGCAAGCATATCTACAATGTTGACATGTCTTACAATATCGAACGCCTTTGTGTAGTCAATAAAGCAAAGATGTATATCTTTGTTTACTTCTATAGTTCAATAACTAACTGATCGCAGCATATGCACAGTATTTAATGTACCCTTTCCTTCTACAAACCCACATTGTTCTTCCCCTATTTCAGGTTGTATTTTCTTTCTCAGTCTTAGCATGATAACTCGAAGCAAAATCTTCGTGATGTGACTCATTATGCTAATTATTCTGTTGATCACATTCCAAGGCTCCTGATTTCTTTGCGGATTGCAATAAATTACAAATTACATAATTCAGAAGGTATATCTCCGGTATCATATAATGTGTTCAGCAGTCTGATGACTTGATCTAGTCCATATTCGTCTAAAGCTTTAGTCATTTCTGTTGTGATGTTATCTAAACTGGGGGTCTTGCCAGCTTTAATATGCTGAAGAACATTCCGAACCTCCATCTTCAAAATTGGCGGTCCTTCATTATTAAATCTAATATCATACTGTTCCTCTCTGTTATCATCATAAAGGTTTTTCACATAATCTGTCCATACATGTAGAATCTGATCTTTTTCTATTATGATTTCGCTATCTTTAGTTATTAGACAGTCTGCTGATGTTCTTTTTTTTTTTATTAGTAAGTTCCTGAATTCTTTAGTACACTAACTTGGTATTTTGACTGTTGTGTTGTTTTTCAATTTCTATGCAATTTTTCTCAAGTCACGCTTCTTTTGCCTCCTTACATAATATTCTGACTTGTCTGTGAATTTCTTCATATTTGACAGGATAATTTTTGTTGAGTCTTCTTGTCTCCATTAGTTGGAACATTTCTTCAGTCACCCATTTCTTACGACCCACCTTCTTTAATAGTGGAATAGTTGTTTCTGCTGCCAAACTGATTGAATTCTTCAACATTTCCAATGATCATCCACATCCTGAAATAGGATCTCTAGATCAGACATTACATCAAATCTGTTCTGTACTTCTATGTTGAATTTGTGTTGTATTTCTATGTCATTTCTCAATGTACACAGATCATATTTAGTGTTTCCTGTTATATACTTGACTTTCTTTAACTTTACTCTCAATGTACCTGTAAGTAATCTGTGGTCACTCTAACAATCAGCACTGTGAACTGTTTTTGCAACTGTGAACGCATTTCGAAACCTTCTGCTAATCAAAATGTTGTCAATCTGGTTTCTAATCCTGATATCAGGACTCTTCCATGTCCATAATCTTCTAGGGTGTTGTTTAAACCAAGTATTTCCTTCAATCATTTCCTGCTCTTTTGCCCACTCTACAAGTCTGTATCCTCTTTCGTTTCTCTCTCTCAAACCATGGTTTCCACTGTGTATCCAACATCTTCATTGCCTACTTTTGTATTGAAGTCCCCATATAACGTCGTTGTCACATAGGGGACATAACTTCACTTTAAGTCGCTACTTTCCGCCATAACATCGTCACCTATGTTGCTATGCCGAGAACGTCAAGTTCGTATTAATGCCACCAAACACGACTTCATTGATCCAGCCAATGGACCAAGGAGTAATTGCACCTTTCAAAAGTTATTATTTGCTTCGCACCTTCTCACAGCTCATCAAGGCTACGGACGGTAAAGGTACGCCTACCATTAAGGGATTCTGGCGAGATTACAAAATCTTCAATGCCGTTGACAACATTGTCGATTCATGGAGTGAGGTAACGTCAGCATGTTATTCGTCGACAGATCGCTAACTTAGTCACTAAAGTTGGCTTTGAAGGGATGGAGGAAGCTTGTCCTCCCCAGCTTCTCCATCTCCACTATCGGGGTTGATCTCACCCCTCCCATGGTGACAACCAGTCACGTTGCATGGAGGGCAAGGATCAGAAATGGAATAAAGACAATGAATCAAATGATTTCAGATAAGTCACATATGCGTGATGGTAGAAATTACCATGTGATCACATGCATCTTCTGCGGACGAAAATTTACCACGCGAATTCGTCTTTTTAGTCACATTCGCTACCGCCGTGGTCTGTAGTTATTATACCATTTATAAAGCACATTGTAACACACTGTCAAGAAAAGATGGCAGCAGCAGTATTACTAATATGTTTGGCATGACAATTATAATTCGCTATGGTAAATAGTAGAAGAATAATTATTATACTGTACTATTATTTTGTAACAATATTTTTTTTTGGGGGGGGGGGGGGGGGGGGGGAGGGGGGAGACCAAAAGCAGAAAGTTGCCACTTAGACCTCTTTTCATCCATTAGACGATCTCTTACATGAGGACACAGATAATGAAAACATGTTTGCCTGGAGTCATACATTTATGTGTAACGACTGGTTGCTACAGGATGTGTTACAGCGTTCAAGAATTACTGCAAGGACTAGGACAATGGTATGTCGCACAAAACTACTTGAGAAGCTAATCCGACCAACAATTGTGAACAGCTTGGATGTGTCAGCTAAACGGCGCACAGCTTGTAGATAGATGTCAGATAATAAGATATTACGCAAATATGCTTTCCTATGAAACGAAACCGAAAGACCACGACGGCGACGACCACGACGACGAAGAGGCAGCAGCCAGCAATAAGAAGAAGAAGAAGAAGAAGAAGAAGAAGAAGAAGAAGAAGAAGAAGAAGAAGAAGAAGAAGAAGAAGAAGAAGAAGAAGAAGAAGAAGAAGAAGAAGAAGAAGAAGAAGAGGTATAGCACAAGCCGAAAGAGATCAACATCAAAAACAGATAGACGAGTTGAAGAGACAAGTCAAGGCACTGCTAACGCCAACCCCGAATAACGACAACGGAAAACTACTGGCGGAAATGAAGGAGATACAGCAAAACACCAAGCAAGAAGTAGAACATATGGCACTGATTAAGAAGGAGAATGAAGAGATTCTACGAAACATCAAAGTGGAGAGAGAAATGCTAAAAAGTGAACTAACCCAAAGAAAACCAGCTGAAGCCAAGGAAACGATCACAGAACAGCCGCAAGAGAAAACCCAACAAAAGGCCGATCCGATGTAGGAGTTATTCGGGTCACCTGGGGTGGAGAAGAGGAAACCAGTATACCATGAGACAACTGGAGAAATCATAGGGACGGAGGGTGACGGCGGCACAGAGTACCCTGCTCCAATGACAAGGGCGGAATTTCAAGCGTTGGGCAGAATGAATAAAGTTGAGCTAGCAGAATGGGAGAGGCAACAAGAACGCAGATCACTCGAAATGGACAAGAGGCGCGAAAGAATCAACAGGGAGAGGAAAGAGATATTGCGCAATCAAGAAATGGAAACCGCCGAGAAGCTCCTACGTAAAATACACAAAAAGGAAGGCAACAAAACAAATAAAAAGTCCCTTTAAGGACTGCAACCTTCACGCCAGAGGAACCAGCAGCCTTCACCAACAACAGGCACCACCAGAGGAGACAGGTCCTTCAAAGGACTGCAGCCAATCAAGCCAGACGAGCCAGGAGCCTGCACCAATAAAGAAAACCACAAGAGGTAACATGCACAAAGGACAGCCGCCGACTGATCCCACTGCTGACGTCACAGACACAAACGCTACATAACCAGTCCGAGATAGGACTCAAAAGACAAGAATTAGGGTGAATAAACCCACAAAAACCACGATCCTCAACAATAACCACAGCTGATGAAGCAGGTTAGACGAGGACGAATTTGGAATTTTTGTTTTTGAAAATTGGAATTTGGATTGGAATTGGAATTGGAAGAAGAAGAAGAAGAAGAAGAAGAAGAAGAAGAAGAAGAAGAAGAAGAAGAAGAAGAAGAAGAAGAAGAAGAAGAAGAAGAAGAAGAAGAAGAAGAAGAAGAAGAAGAAAAAGAAGAAGAAGAAGAAGAAGAAGAAGAAGAAGAAGAAGAAGAAGAAGAAGAAGAAGAAGAAGAAGAAGAAGAAGAAGAAGAAGAGGACATGTTCTAGAAATGAGCCTAAGCTGAAATATGAGTGTAGTAAAACTCTGGCAATAAGACATCAAATGGAGGTCGTATAAACCAGAATGTTATCTACGCAGGGAATATTAAAATGCAAAAATAAAAAAAAAATAAAAAAAAGCAAACAAAGTCGGAAACAAAATCGATAAAGCGAAATTGCCTGTTGCAGCGTCTTCAATGGGAGCCGGAATATGGTTGATAACTTCAACAGCTACATTTTTTTGGGTCAAGGCAATTGCTACTTTTACTCGTAAATGATATGACGTGGCTTTCCCTGGGCTTTTTTGATGTCTTGTGGTAAGTGTGCTGGAGTTGGGTACCTGAGAAAGGGACGGAACACGTGTGAGTAAGACCTGAGTGCAGTGATTTCGGTTCTTGAACTCATACTCAAAGTACCAACACAATTGACTTTCCACATACGTTACAATGCATGGCCTTGAGACAATGCAGAAATCCACGATTAAGGACTTTTCCGTTCGTTTTTGTGCCAGGACCTGCGGGTGTCAAAGGGAATAAAATAGCAGGCGTTTCGGCCAGTTCTGTGGCTAATGTAGAGAGCCTATTACTGCACTGGGATAATATCTTCATTATTATCATGTTAGCGTGGGTGGTCATGTATCACCACCTTACACGAACACCAGTGCCGTGGATCAGCTCTATGTTCTTGTCCAAATATACCATGTAGTCAAGCCATCGAAATATTTACTTCTCTGCCTTTCCCTTGTTCTTTTCCCCCAAATCTTGCCAGTTGTCACCAAGTTCTCTGGTTTATTTCTTCTCAAAACGTGACCAACAAAATGTGACTGTCTAATTTCTCTAATCAGTTTGCGGTTTTCATTATGCCTCCTGTAGGGATACCCGAATGCGGTTAAACAATGTTGCGCAACGACTGATTTCTATAATGTAAACGAGGCAACAGTCTTGCTATAGAATTAGAGGTGTAGAGACCAGGCATGGAGTTAAAAGACTTGAAGACTCTGTAAGAGACAGGTCGAAACTAGTGAATCAACACCGAACTGGAGCGATCGGCCATTGAAGACTCGTATACATTCTTGTTTTGTTATGTTTTGTTTTGCGCTCGCTCACTTTAAACTCAAGTCGAGATCAAAGAGGACTAGGAGGGTAATCTGTTAGTCTTTTTAGCAAGCGACAAGTCCGGGTGTCAAACCGGCGTCCTACCGTGCTAATGACATTGCCAGGTCGATTCGCTGTCAAATTCACTACCACGCCCGCCATGTTGTCAGTGGCTTCTTCTTTAAACTCAAGCGTAGTCCACACACACTAATTCTACTTTTACTTTAAACTCAAGCGTAGTCCACACACACTAATTCTACTTTTACTTTAAACTCAAGCGTAGTCCCACACACTAATTCTACTTTTACTTTAAACTCAAGCGTAGTCCACACACACTAATTCTACTTTTACTTTAAACTCAAGCGTAGTCCACACACACTAATTCTACTTTTACTTTAAACTCAAGCGTAGTCCACACACACTAATTCTACTTTTACTTTAAACTCAAGCGTAGTCCACACACACTAATTCTACTTTTACTTTAAACTCAAGCGTAGTCCACACACACTAATTCTACTTTTACTTTAAACTCAAGCGTAGTCCACACACACTAATTCTACTTTTACTTTAAACTCAAGCGTAGTCCACACACACTAATTCTACTTTTACTTTAAACTCAAGCGTAGTCCACACACACTAATTCTACTTTTACTTTAAACTCAAGCGTAGTCCACACACACTAATTCTACTTCTACTATAAACTCAATCGTAGTCCACACACACTAATTCTACTTCTACTTTAAACTCAATCGTAGTCCACACACACTAATTCTACTTCTACTTTAACCTCAATCGTAGTCCACACACACTAATTCTACTTTTACTTTAAACTCAAGCGTAGTCCACACACACTAATTCTACTTTTACTTTAAACTCAAGCGTAGTCCACACACACTAATTCTACTTTTACTTTAAACTCAAGCGTAGTCCACACACACTAATTCTACTTTACTTTAAACTCAAGCGTAGTCCACACACACTAATTCTACTTTTACTTTAAACTCAAGCGTAGTCCACACACACTAATTCTACTTTTACTTTAAACTCAAGCGTAGTCCACACACACTAATTCTAGTAGTTGCTGGACTGAATTTTGCGTGTGGATTAGCTTTGCCTATTACCACTGTCCCTCTGTCCCTCGCCATCAGGCGAACCCTCTCCGACTTCAGAGGTATTGTAATTAACGTCCTCAAGTCAAGAATGATAGGTCAACATTTTAGTCTAACTGTCCGTTGTAGGGGTTGAACATCTTACCTCGGCATCAACACACCGGATGTTTAAGAACATGCGTTTTTATTCATTCGGCCATGCTGACTTGCTTTCTGAGGTAGATATCTAAGCTTCTAAGGACGTGTGCGGCATGGTGGTAGCACACTGTGATAATTTGAGAATTTAGATCCATGTTTAAAATCACGGAGAATGACCAAAGCAATAAGTAACAAGTCATAAACACGGATGAATGATTCATCATCATCATGTGCCTTGTCAGATGGCGTAGGCGTGCATGTTTTCCCGCAACTCTCGGCCCTCAGTGATATGGATCAACTCTGCTAATGCTATTCCTCCAAGCCACGGTCTGAATCCATCCAAAATCATTTATCTAGGTCTGCCTTTGCCTCTTTTCCCACTGATCTTTCCAGTTGTGACGATATTCTTCAACTAACTGTAACAGAATTTAAAAACCACAACTTCCGATATGTTACAATGTCTTGGCATTGTGTCCATATTTGTGTTCAGCAACTTGTTAGAAATCTGTGTTTCGTTGTACCCTTCTTATATTTCTTTGGTTAAGTTTACTGTAACTATAATTTGGGAGGTCAGACAGTGTAGTGGCTAGGCCGGTAGTTCTCAACCGGTGGGGAATGCAACCCCCCCCCCCCCCCCCTCCAGGGGGAAGTTTAGGGTTTCCAGGGAGGATTAAGATTATTTCAAGATCGCGTTAATATAAGAACCATTACTTGATATTGTTTTTCCCTCACTACTTTACGGTTCTGTACTCCTCGCCCTTCTGAAATTCATTTTATAACGTAAGTATACAGGCAAACCACGTGTTATGTAGACGTCTAGACTTGTTCTAGTTTCCATTTTTACGTATACTGTGTACAAAAAAAGGGGGGGGGGGGGTTATAGGGAGGAAATACGAAAGGGAGGAATGACACATTCTGAACATACGGTGAAGGGGTTCATGGGCCAAAAAAAGGTTGAAAACCTTTGAGGGTTGAGAGACATGAGTTAGAATGTGCAAAATATCCAGAGCTCCCAGCTTGACCCATTGTAAAATTAGCACACCAGTGAATGTCTTGGGGAGTAAAGGAGACCGGTGTGATACTGACCACATGACCTAGAGAATGCCCATTGGCATATAAACATATGAGCCTAGCACCAAATGGACAATGGGCCTTCATTCATTCATTCATTCAATGTGTAGCATATCCTTTTCAGAATCTAGCTCCGTAACAACCTTCCGGAAAACGTTTCGGAAAGCCAGTATTGTGTATACGAGGGGGAAGTCAATAAGTAATTCACAAATGGCTGTAGAACAATAACTAAATATGATAACAGCTTGAAATCAGTTTATTTGTATACATACATTGTCCCTTTATTTCTCAACATAATTTCCACCAACATTGATGCACTTATCCCATCGTTTTATCAGTCCTCCCAAACCTGGCTGCATAGAACTGCGTGCTCTGTTTTCTAAACCACGTTTTCACTTCACATTCAACTTCGGCGTCATTCGCGAAATGTCTCCCGCCAAGGTGGGTTTTCAGGGACCAAAAAGGTGGAAATCGCTAGGGGCTAAGTCGGGGCTGTAAGGTGGATGTTCCAGAACTTCCCACCTTAGTTGGTTAATTTTCTCCTGAGTTAATCGAGCCGTATGTGGTCTGGCATTGTCACGAAGAAGCAACACTCCTCTAGTCAGCAGTCCTGGACGTTTTCTTCGAATTGCATCATGAAGCATCGATAGAACTTCACAGTACGATTCAGAATTCACATTGTCACCTTTCTTCTTGAAATTGGTTAAAAGCACGCCTTGACAATCCCAGAACACTGTCAGCATAACCTTCCCTGCTGATGGCGTAACCTTGAATTTTTGGACACAAGGCTAAGAAGGATGTTTCCATTGAATTGAAGCACGCTTTGATTCGGGCTGGTAGTGATGCACCCATGATTCGTCCCCAGTAATCAATCCTGTTCAGCATGTCTTCTCCTTCATCTTCGTATCGACAGAGATGATGCAAGGACAGGCCAAATCGGTTCATTTTGTGTTCCTCTTCAATTGTCTGGATACCCACCTTGAGCACACTTTCTTAAATTTCAATCGATCATGCATTATGCTGTATGCTGAACCATGTGAGCAGCCCTATTGCAGATGCTACAGAGTCTATCGTTACTCGCCTGTCACCTCTTAATCATCTCCTCCACCCGCTGCACGGATGCTTCTGTTGCAATCTCAACAGGACGACCAGATCGGATTTCATCAACAATTTTAGAGCATCCTTGAGAAAATTTTTCTACCCAGCTATGCACCGCTTTACGGGACAAACATTTGTCAACATAAACAGGAAGCATTTCCTTATGAATGTCCTTTGCAGGCAGTCCTTTTGCCCACAAAAAAACGCACATCAGCACGTTGCTCTTTGGTTGTACACTCTGGAAGTACAGTCGCCATTTTGTTTATGCGCTACGCATGCGCATGAGACACATAGTGCCACCTGGCGAGCGGGAATATAAAGTCCGATGTTGCTGTCGCCTAATGAAACCCGTAGAAAACACCAACTATATTTACCTGCCATCCCACAGAACTGTGTGACATACTTATTGATTCGCCATCGTATTTTCAAGCTTCCATGATCGTTTCCGTATATGTTTTAAACTTATTTGTTTGTTTGTTAATCCAGAAGCTGTTTGTTGCTATGGGTTTGGTATATACAAGCGCCATCATATATTCTAGGTCGAGGTCAAGGTGGACTAGGTGGGTAATATGTTCCTCTTTTTAGCAAGCGACAAGTCCGGGTGTCAAACCCGCGTCCAACCGTGCTAATGACATTGCCAGCTCCATTCGCAGTCTAATATGCTACCATGTCCGCCATGTTGTCAGCAGCTTCTATTGAATTCTTTTTTCTGTTGTGTTCTGTCCTTCTTTTGCTTTAAAGTCATGCAGCGCGACGTTGTTGATCATGTCTGTCCACAGCCTTCTGTCTCGTGTAGTGCCAGTCTTGAATGATTCTGATGTTCCTTCATGCCATGATGTCAAACTGCCAGCTCTTTCTCTCTTGGTCTCCCCCATTGTATGATTCTGATGTTTCTCCATGCCATGATGTCAAACTGCCAGCTCTTTGTCTCTTGGTCTCCCCCATTGTATGATTCTGATGTTCCTAAATGCCATGAAGCCAAACTGCCAGCATCTCCTCTCTTGATCTTCCCCTATCTCTCTCCCCCTCCGACTTTCCCGCTGTGCCAACATACACCAGCTATCCCCTTTTCCATGACATGCCCAAAGAATGTAGACTTTCTTCTGTTGCGAGTAACCAGCTCTCTTTGTGAGTTTACTTCTTTTAAGATATCTTCATTGTTCTTTCCATCCATCCATGTCATTCTAAGCATTACACTATAAAACCAGATATCAATAGCCTCCACATAATTCCTCACATCTCTGTTAATTATCCAAGAATCGCTTCCTAATATGAGAATTAGTGTAATATAGCTCTCAACTCATTCAGTACAAAACAAAATGAAGATTTGGACCAAACATGTTACACAATCTATTAGGTAAGTATTATAATGTAAATGTACATTCACAGAGCATTGAAATTGCAGAAAATGCCACAAAACAAAAGAAATAGAACGATGATCCATGTATCGCGATATATCGTCCTTATGTCCAAATGTGAGTCGCATATGGCGATTTATTACCCTTCGGCACTAAATCGTTTAAGAACTATTTTTCCCGCCTTGACTGACCAAGATTGACGTCACCAAGATATAAAGCAATGTATTTCCTTTTAGATTGACAAAGATTGATGTCACCAAGATATAAAGCAACTTATTTTCTGTTAGATTGACAAAGACTGGTGTCACTAAGATATAAAGCAACTTATTTCCTTTTAGATTGACAAAGATTTATGTCACCAAGTTATAAAGCAACTTATTTCCTTTTAGACTAACAAAGACTGATATCACCAAGATATAAAGCAACTTATTTCCTTTTAGATTGACAAAGATGTATGTCACCAAGATATAAAGCAACTGATTTTGTTTTTGATTGACAAAGATTGATGCCATCAAGATATAAAACAACTTATTTCCTTTTAGATTGACAAAGATTTATGTCACCAAGTTATAAAGCAACTTATTTCCTTTTAGACTAACAAAGACTGATATCACCAAGATATAAAGCAACTTATTTCCGTTTAGACTGACAAAGATTGATGTCACCTAGATATAAAGAACTTATTTCCTGTTAGATTTACACAGATTGATGTCACCAAGATATAAAACAACTTATTTCCTTTCAGACTGACAAAGAGTGATGTCACAAAGACATAAAACAACTTATTTCCTTTTAGAATGCTGATACAATGTAACAAACAATGAAACGACCCGCAAGTTAAACAGTGCCCTCTATAGGCATTCCTAAACACCTGTTGACAAGACAGTTAAAAGTACATACCTGTCTGAATTCCCCTAATTCCAAACTGAAAACAGATTCCAATCACCAAGATTAAAAACAATGAACATTAATGTTTGTTCAAAGGTTCATTTAACGATTACAGTCTGCAAAACCACAAACATGTATCTGGTTGCGAAAGAACGTATGGGAGTTGGAGCGGACGATTGTCGGCGAGTGGCAAGCAATGTTCCGTGCGAGTGAGTGAGAGGGACGTGCAGGCAAGCGACGTCGGTCGTGCTCATCTTAGAAGTTACGGTGGACGAGACAGCAGCTGTGTGACTCCGTATCCCGTCCCGCCTAAACGCCAGCGAATGGAGGTGAACCTAAACAGATTATCAATTATTTCCCGCGCTTCCCGCTTTGGGTTCAAATTCTATCGTCTGCAAACGGCATCGTGTAGCGGAATTTATCGCTGTGGACTTGGTCAGCACAATCAAATGTCTGGGGGGGAGAATATTCCATAACAGATCTCATATTGGTTTGGAACAACAGCGGTTATTTGGCTCAATGCGTAAAATATGCAAGAAGATAGCTTCAGACATTAAAGGGGGTTTAAACGCGAAAGCATCTACTTCATTGCACCTGGTTATATCCCAAATGTCTCGGTCTCTTTCCGTAGAGCGGCCAACACAACAGTGTTCAACATCAGAAACTTTGGAAAATCATGAGGAATATGGGTTTTCTATCATATGTAGTACACCTCATAAAAATGCTATATCTTGACCAAAGATTAGCAATTAGAAAAGATGGCGAGACAGATTGGTTTGATATCGAGCAAGGAGTCCGTCAGGGCTGTGTGAAATGTGACTGTCTAATTTCTCTAATCAGTTTGCGGTTTTCATTATGCCTCCTGTAGGGATACCCGAATGCGGTTAAACAATGTTGCGCAACGACTGATTTCTATAATGTAAATGAGGCAACAGCCTTGCTATAGAATTAGAGGTGTAGAGACCAGGCAGGGAGTTAAAAGACTTGAAGACTCTGTAAGAGACAGGTCTTTTAACTCCCTGCCTGGTCTCTACACCTCTAATTCTATAGCAAGGCTGTTGCCTCATTGGTTCGACATCGAGCAAGGGGTCCGTCAGGGCTGTGTGGTGTCCGCTTATTTGTTTAAGCTGCACGCCGAAAATATAATGCGAAATGTCAGAGATGTTATACACAGGGAGAAATATGATGCCCTAAATATCGGTGGTCATGACGTCACCAGAGATTCGATTTTCTGACGACACAGCATTGCTATCCCCACCACAGAATGACATAGAACAATTAATAACCTCAACCAAATAGAATAGTGAAAATCACAACTTATATCTTAACATAGCAAAACCAAAGCTAATGTACACCGATAAAACTAATATGGAGAAATAAATATATGTTAATGAGAAAAAAATTGTGACACAGTAAAAGAAATTAAAAGACGAATATCTATTGCTCTTCAAAAACTAAAATAACTGAACAAATTGGGACATGGGACAGACAGATCTACACAAATTAGAATTTTAAGAGCATGCATCTTTCCCATTGCAACATTCGCCTGTGAGACATGTACACTTACTAAACAAGCTGAACAGTGCATGCATGCATTTGAATATAAATGTTATAGACGGGTTCTAAGAACATCTTGAATACAGAAAAGAATAAATACAGCCATACGACAAGAGCTGAATATTGAAGATATTTGGCTACTAAAGACGATAAAACAAAGAAAGTTAAATATTTTGGTCACTTGAAACGTCATGAAAGATTGGAGAGACCAATAATGGAGGAATATATGCCCGGGAAAAGAGGAAGACGACGGTCAAAAGCAAGATGGGTGCAGGATGAGGAGGACGATCTGCAAATGGGTTTTTCGGACGCGGGATATCTTGCTTCTGACAGAGAAGTTTTTTGCCGGAAGATTGTTATGGAGGGAGGTTCTGCAAAGGACATGCCGAATATATATATATATATATATATATATATATATATATATATATATATATATATATATATATATATATATATATATATATATCTTCTTCTTCTTCAGCATTCCGAGCCATTGAGGTTCTTTGCTGCAAATACAATCTGTCTCCATTCGTCTCTCTGGTGGACCTTCTCTTGCCAGTATATATATATATATATATATATATATATATATATATATATATATATATATATATTAGGGACGTTCGTTTGAAACTCGTTCCAATGGCTTTATTACAAAAGCATGAAAGAAACATTAACAGGTGTTGTAGAATTAAACAAAGCATTCATTTTGAATGCATTATGCACCATGAGTTGGTCAGAAGACGTCGTCGTAGGCATTCAGGCTAGCATCCCATTGCTTAAGTAGGTGGTTAATGCCGTCCGCAAAAAAATAAGGATTGTGGCTGCTTAATGAACCAAGTGTTTACCGCGTTTATTACGTCTGCATCTGTTTGAAATCGTTGCCCCTTGAGAGCTTTTTTAGAGGTCCGAACAAATGAAAATCACATGGTGACAAATCAAGACTATAGGCTGGATGCTGCAGAATTTTCCACTTCTTCCTTGCTAATGCTTTCTGCACAATCTTTGCGACATGCGGACGAGCATTATCGTGCAACAAAATCACCCCGCGAGAAAGCATGCCGTGTCGTTTATTCTTGTTGGCTTTTTGCAGTTTGTCTAGTGTTTGCAAATAGTGGGTAGAGTTGATGTTGACACCAGGTTCTTTAAGTCGGTCAACAATAGCCCTTCATGGTAAAAAAATGCGCTAAGCAAAACTTTACCAGCGGAAACCTGTAACTTGAATTTTTTGGCTTTTGGTGATTCAGCATGCTTCCATTGCATGCTCTCTCTCTTTTGCTGCTCGGCTCAAAGTTGTGACACCATGATTCACCGCCTGCTACCATGCGGAAGAGAAATGTATCATCTTCCACTGTGTAGCGCAGCCAGTGGTTCAAACACCATCCCATGCGTTTCTCTTTTTGGTGGTCGGTCAACATCCGTGGTACCCACTGTGAACACACCTTCCGATATTGCAGTTTCCTACAAACGACCTTTTGAATTGTCCCAATTAACACATCAAATTCTTTCGTTAGCGAACGTATGCTTCGACAACGGTTCATCTGTACTGATGCATCAATTTTGGCGATGGTTTCTTATGTTGCAACAATATGCGCTTAAACCCGGCTGTCGAAGATCTGTCGTAAACTGACGTCCTTTCCGAAAAATTCGTGCCCAGTCTGTCACTGCTGTCTTCGTCACACATTTGTTACCGTATGGTGCCTGCATTCTTCGATGAATGTCCACTGGTCAACATCCTTCAAATGAAAGAAATTGAATCACCGCTCTTTGGGCTTCTTTGGACGGATTTAAGATCCCGGCCATTTTCTCAACGGTCAGAAACAGAACCTGTGCATTATGGGACGATAAGCCCGTGCTCTTTTATTAATTGGTTAGTACTTATCACATGGCGCTGACATGATCATGTTCAACGTACGCAATTATGCGCAGTGCAACACGAACTAGATTTCAAATGAACGCCCGTAAAATTGAGTTATACCTCTCTGTAGCACAAAATCGGTGTTTAATTTAGAGACCATGTTTTTTCCATGCAGCATGATCCCAATATCGGCCTGCCTAGTATACTCCAGAGGAAAGGATGGAAAGGTAACACCAATACGTCTGGAACAAGAGCAGGTAGCAGAAGCTGCCGGATCAGCAAAGTAATGCTCTAACTGTCCGCCTATCCGAACTTAGATCCTAGACCAGTTGTCGACCAAGGATTAGGGCCTGTCTGCCCAGTCATAACATTTCAGTCTTTAGGTTGCGTCTCCTCGCACTAGGGTAAGGCTTGTACCCATCCAATTGCACGCCTCTGCCGAAGCCCTTGGCATGATGTGTAGTGTCGGGTTTTGTGAGTGCCGCCCAATTTTCAAGGCTAACAGAAAGCAGGTAGTACCTTCTACTGTCATACGGTAGCCCAGTCATATCTAACCAGGACTTGAATGGCTTATAAATACAACATAAAATAATAAGAAGTAACGCAGCTTTACAGAACACGATTACGGAAAACACAGGACGTTACGGTGACTGGCCTTCATCATCAAACAAGTACACAAAACAAAACATATAAACACGGATAAGACACTAGAGTGACTGTTGTTGTTTGTCCATCAAGAATGATGATGACCATTCATTTCATCCAGTGGGGTTGAAGGTATGGAGCCGTGAGTTCTAAGATGGCTGATAAGGCCTATTTTGGCTCGAAATGTTCTTTGACAATGTTGGGCAAAGAATGCTTGACGTTCCAGGAGGAGGATCTCCTGCAGTGGTTTTTCTGTCCAGCCTTTTCTTCACAGCTCTTGCAGTCCTGGTTGCTTCACAAGTGACTGCACCCTTGCGTAATGATGTACGCCACGAATTTCAGTCTTTGGCAGCTTTCAGTGAGATTTTCAGTGTCTTTAAAGCGTTTCCTCTGGCCGCCGTGGGAGCGTTTACCACAACGCAGCTCGCCGTAAAAAAATTAGTTTAGGGAGCCTGTGATCTGGCATGCGAGTTAAGTGACCACAGCCCAGCGAATCTGATTCTTCATTAGTAGAGTGTGGATACTGGGCATGGACGCTCTTTCTAGGACTTCAGTGTCTGGGATCTTGTCTTGCCATTTAATCTGCAATAGCTTCCTAAGGCAGAATGTGTGGAAGTGGTTTAATTTCCTAGCGTGTCGCTAATAAATAGTCCATGTTTCACAAGTATATAGCAGTGTGGATAATACAACTGCTTTGTAGACTTTTAGCTTTGTTTGCAGGCTTATTCCAGTTCTGTCCCATACATTCTTGTACAGTCTGCCAAAGGCCTCGCTGGCCTTAGAGATTCTTGCATTCACTTCGTCATCAATTGTGGCAGTTTGTGAAACAATGCTGCCAAGATAGGTGGATTTGTCCACAACACTTAGTCTATGGCCGTTCACTTTGATACTCGGCACGGTGTGATTATTCCCTGGAGCTGGCTGGTACATAACTACAGTCTTCTCCAAATTGATATTGAGCCCAAAGTTGGCACAGACTTATGAGAAAGCTGAAACATTGTGTTGCAAATCTGCCTTAAAGTGACTCTATTATGGCATCATCACAAAATAAATAGAATACAAAAATGAACAAAAATTGAGAGTAATGAAACGAACATGAAAAACAAATACACTAAATATTCCACTTATCTCAGAATTCCTGGCTGTGAAACTGCCCCGTATCTATATGTTATTTTTGTATATTGTTTTGCTTATGAAGGCTAGTCGCCGCAATGGCCTATGTTTTCCGTAATTTTATTGTGTAAAGCTGCATTACTTCGTGTTATTTATTTCATGTTGTTTACATTTCCACAGCTTTACCTCAGTTCGCCTAACTTTATTCATACATTACCTAACGTGTTTACTTGTTCCGCCGCTCTATCATTAACAACCAGACAACGTCCCCCTGGCATTGTCGTTTCCTCCAGACGGTTCTCTTGTTCTCTTCATTGTCCCCGCCCGCATTCAAACAACTGCTGCACAAACGGCAGCTATCTGCTATCACACACTCCCGGCATGCCGATCGTGTATTCATCCGCCTAAAAATGGTAGGTAGAACGTGCGGTTTTTCGGACACGCAAGCTCGGTTAAATAAATCTGTCCGTTAAGTAAGTCCAGTTAATACTCATGACTACTTACCGGTCACTCGCCTAAGACTAATTTAAGCCAGCGCTAAAGACCTGGCTACATCGTAACATGCCTCTCTGAAGATGTGACGTTTCAGTAGCATTATTCCACACCCCTCTTGTGTCTGAGTTTGGAGAGGGGAATGAGAACACTGCAACAGAGTACCCGAGGAGATGATACTTCGGTAGATGGTTTTATATTGGGGGCCTATGAGATGAGTACTATTTTTGTTTGATATTCTTCAATGTTTTCATTCTGCTTATTATCCCTCTCCGCATTTATTCACTATAGTGGCATCTCCGTTGTTCATATTTGTTTTGTTTATTTTTTTCTTTTATGTTGTTCGCTGATGAAAATTTGGCGCCGCAGCGTCCTATATTTTCAGTAGCTGTATTTTGTAAAGCTTCGTGTTTTGATATTATTTACGTTTACGCCGCTTTACCGAAGTGTTGGCCCATTTATTTATATTTCAATAAGTCGCTACGGTAATAAATCTAGGATTGATGCAACAGTAGAGACCAATATTCAGTTAGTGGCTACAGTAGTCAACCTATGATTAATGCAGCCATAGAGACGAACCATGAACTATTATATTTCTGTTAGAGGATACAAAAACACATCTTGGGTTAAAGCAACAATAGAGACCAATATTAATACAATGGCTACAGTTGTTAACCTATGATTGATGCAGCCATAGAGAAATATTGAATTCCCTTCAAAAGGAAAATAAAAATTAGAAATGTCATTTGTCCTTTGCGGGACATTGCGTTAAAAACCATTGGTCAATTTTCTAGGTAAATACGTTTAGTAGGTTGCCATTGCATTCTGAGCGAGAGGTCAAGGTTGAAGTCCATTTGACCAGTGTAGGGGCTCATCTCACTATGTTGATTACTGGGTGCAAAAACAAATCTAGGATTGATTCAGTCAAGAAGACGAATGAATAAACATTATATCTCAGGGACGTTCATTTGAAACCCGTTCCACTGGATTTATTACAAAAGCATGAAAGAAACATTAACAGGTGTGGTAGAATTAAACAAAGCAGTCCCCGGGAAGGTTAACCCGGTCAACAAATGCCCGCAGAAGTCGGATGTGTCGGCCTAACGGCGCAAGAACGCAGCTCTGCTGTAAACAGGCACAACGCAATCACTCCGAAAAAAAAACTCCGGATGAACGAAGAAGAAACAAAGCAGTCATTTTGAATGAATTATGCACCACGCGTTGGTCAGAAGAAGTCGCCGTAGGCATTCAGGCAAGCATCTCATTGCTTAGTTAGGCGGCGAATGCCGTCCGCAAAAAAAGGATTGTGGCTGCTCACTGAACTAAGTGTGTATCGCGTTCATTACGTCTGCATATGTATGAAATCGTTGCCCCATGAGAGCGTTTTTTAGAGGTACGAACAATTGAAAATCACATGGTGACAAATCAGGACTATAGGTTGGATTTTGCAGAATTTCCCACTTCTTCCTTGCTAATGCTTCCTGCACAATCTTTGCGACATGCGGTCGAGCATTATCGTGCAACAAAATCACACCACGAGAAAGCATGCCGGGTCGTTTATTTTTAGAGTTGATGTTGACACTAGGTTCTTTAAAGTCAGCCAAAAATTGAGCTCAGCATAACCTTACCAGCGGAAACCTGTAACTTGAATTTATTTTTATTTTATTTTATTTATTTATTTTTTTTTTTGGGGGGGGGGGGGGGGGGGGGGGGGCTTTTGGTGATCCAGCATGCTTCCATTGCATGCTATCTTTTTTGCTGTTCGGCTCAAAGTGGTGACATCATGATTCATCGCCTGTCACTATGTGGAAAAGAAATGCATTACTCTCTACTCTTTAACGCAGCAAGTGGTTCAAACACCATCCCATGCATTCCTCTTTTTGGTGGTCGGTCAACATCCGTGGTACCCACCGTGAACACACCTTCCAATATTGCAGTTTCTTACTAACGACCTTTTGAATTGTCCCAGTTGACACATCAAATTCTTTCACTAGCAAACTTATGCTTCCACAACGTTCATCTGTGCTGCAGCATCAATTTTGGCGATGGTTTTTTTTCTGTTGCAACAATATGCGCTTGACTCGGCCTTGGAAGATTTGTCGTGAACTGACGTCCTTTCCGAAACATTCGTGCCCAGTCTGTCACTGTTGTCTTCGCCACACATTTGTTACCGTACGCTGCCTGCATTCTTCGATGAATGTCCACTGGTCGACATCCTTCAAATGAAAGAAACTGAATCACCGCTCTTTGAGCTGTTTTGGACGGATTTTGGATCATTTTCTCAACGGTCAGAAACAGAATCTATGAGTCATGGGACGAAAAGCACGTGCTCTTTTATTCATTGGTAAGTACTTATCACATGAATATGACATGATCATGTTCAACGTACGCAATTACGCAAGGTGCGGCACGAACGAATTTCAAATGAACGCCCCTTATATAATAGTGGAACAACACTGCAGGCGAGAAAAATAAATTGTATCATCATCAAGTGCCATGTTGGCTGACGTAGGCGTTCATAACTCTCCACAGGTCTCTGTCTTTGGTGATCTGGATCAACTCTGCTGTTGATATTCCTCCATGCCACCATCTCAATCCATCCAGCGTAATTTCTTTTGGTCTACTTCTGCCTTTCTTTCCCTCGATCTTTCCAGTTGCCACGATGTTCTCCAGTGCCTCTCTTCTCATCACATTACGAAAAACAAAGCTGTCTGTCTTTTCTTTTTGTTGTATGTAATATTCTAGTTTCATTAGCCTCTTTCATGCAGTCGTTGTTGGTTACTTTGGCAGTCAAAGGAATTTGCAACATTCGTCTCAGGAACCACATCTCTGTTGCTTCCAATCCCTTCCTAATTTGCTCATTTACAGTCCAAGATACATAGCCATACAGCAAAACAGGAATGCATAAGATATTCTTCATTTTCTGAAATGCAGCCTTTGCTTGACGTCTTCTGCTCTTAATGTCTGTTATACATCTTCCATCTGATGTTATAAATGCCCCTACGTATTAAGAACTATCCACTTGGTGAAGAATTGTCCCTTCTATCTCTATTTCACATCTAGGTGTCACCTTTTTCTTTCATATCACCATTGTTAAATAGTATATCTATATATATAAAATAAAGAATGTTTCTTTGTGTGTACTTTATGCGTTACCGAACGGTCCATCCGATTGAGATGTAATTTTCTACAGATGTTGTTCTCACTCCTGCGGATCCAACTGAAATAGTTAGTTAGTTTAAAATCAATTTTTACTTTTTACACGAAATAAAAAGTCATTACGAGCTTCAGAAACAGACGAGTAACAGGAACGAGAGCACCAGAAACAGACGAGCAACGGGAACGGGAGCAGGGGCCAAACGCGTACTCTGTGCGTTTAGAGAAATGTATTTGAATGTATAATGACTACTTATATGAATTAATTAGACGTTCTCCCCCCCCCCCCCCAGGAGCTAGGCGACGTCGGGCCGGGTCGTCTAGTTTATATTATATACGATATTTATGTGTGTGTGTGTGTGTGTGTGTGTGTGTGTGTGTGTGTGTGTGTGTGTGTGTGTGTGTGTGTGTGTGTGTGTTGTGCTCGCTCGCTTGAGCTCAAGTGTAATACATACATGTGCTACCACTTCTACTGCACTGGACTGATATTTGCATGTGGATTAGCTTTCCCTATTAACAGTGTCCCTCGCCATCAGTTTAACCCACTCCGCCTTCAGAAATACTTGTACTTTACGTCCTCATGTCAAAGGTGAGAAGTCCAACTGACCGATTTAGAGGTTGAACCCCATACCTCTGCATCAGCACAACGGATGTTTAAGAACGAACCTGACCTCCTATGATGATATACCCCCGTCTCATGACATCCTGGTCAATTGAAGACATAACTTCAGGTTTATAGTTACAAACCAGACTGCAGACATATGTGGAGCCAGTAACAATACAGAAGTCTGACCTTTGGGAATATTTTCTCGTGTCCATACCTTGCCGTTGTGACAACTTGTGGATTCTTGGTGAGTGGACTAGCCTGGACTTCATAGTGACTTCAGATGGATATATGTTGCTGTGTTTTAGGTTTGTTGTGACATAATCACCAACCATCATTATACAGTGCGTCAACATTTACACACAAAAACAGAGAAAGTCATACGATTGACCGCACTAATGAGTACGACAAACAACTTGACACCGGAGATAGACCGATGTCGTCTAAATATATAAATTACAGCGTCTACCACTAGAGAGATCATTGGAGGGAGCGGGTCACATGACGATAACTTTGACCTGCGGTACGCGTTGAATATTGAAAATCGCGCACTTCTCCTACAGCAGCCCTGACGACCGGTCAGATAGATTGTGAGACCTGTCTTTTCAAATGAAGCAAACGGCAGTTTGATCCGAAATCCGAGGTAAGCGTGTGAATCCTCAGATCAGTGTGATACCCAGATGTATACAGTAGACGTATCCAGTGTTTGTGCGTCAAATTAAATGTATTACTAATAAAATAAAAGCTCTGAAAATGTAAAATTGTCGACTGCAAACTTCTAGCTACACCGAATCGTTTCCCCGGCAACACTCACAACCTCATACTTTCTCAAAACTGCAAACTCTGAAGTTCTTCAATACATCTGTTAGCTTTACTATGTGCATACTACAACAATCTATCACAGAAAAATGTACTAGGTGAGAATTCAAACGCACTCTTATGCATTTAATCAAAACTGCTTAAATTGTTATCTGCTAATCACAAGACAGTTGTGCACAGGAACCACTGCCTCGCTTGAAAACGTACTTATTTCTGCCTATTCGCAATCTAAGGAGCTGAGAGAGAGATTATATCTTTCCTTTCCTCTTTACGAATTGAAATAATAGGGTTTGATAGAAAATTAGTTGTATTTATGTGCCAGATTTTCACTTAGACAAAGCATTCATTAACTGCATTGCCTAGAACAGGTTACGCTTCACAGACGCCAATTGTGACAGACGGCCTAGTTAATCTGTCCAGACCAACAGGTAAACAAAACCTCGGTCTATAGCCAACTGTTGATAGCCAACTGAATGGACAAGATGTGCACTCATAACAGAAGAAGAAGAATAAATTAACATGTAGAGTAAGAGAGGAGGATTTGGAGAGGTACATTTTGTAGCAACCTCTTACTAATGTATTGTTGTCATGATTTTGTATGGATTACATTTTGTAACAATTACACATCAGAAATTCTGTATGATGGCCATGAATAACAATAAAAAACTAGCTGAGTTATACTCATATTAACTGATGAAGATAGGGAAAAATAGTACAAGCTATGAGAACCCAATCAACAGAAGTTAACTCTACACACTACACAACACAGCACTCCACTCCACACCACAACAACAGCAGGCAAAAGGAAATGATTTATAAGAAGAAGAAGACAAAGTAGTTAATTTGGAAGGTACTGAGAAATATTTATATACACAATGCATAACCAAATGAGTTGATGAAGATGTTATAACTATATGTCATTTATAAAAATGCATCGTATCCTTGTCTTGGTCTTGCACTATCAGCTTGACTTAAATGCTCAATGGAACAATACCTCCTCACTCCTATCTATGTCTGACTGTACACTTCTCTCTGAACCCCAGGTACACTGAGAACATGCACACAGCAGGTACCAGATGATAGCAGGCGCATACAGTGTAATAATCTCTGACCCCACACAAATTAACACAACACCAGATTAGAGGAGGGGGGAAAACTAATTCCTACTTTCCATGTGTTATACTTCTTCCGACTTTATCCTTCCTGTTGTCTTTTGTTTTGTTCACTCTAATAGCATACTCAAAAATTACATTGGTAGGATTATATATGCCTATGTGAATTTTACACAGTGATGTTCTTGTGATGACCTGACCAGAAGAGGGAGGCAGAGAAAAGAAGATCCCCACACATGAGATGGAAGATAACCTCAGGCCCTGAGCAGAGTAAGGGCAGCCTTCAGGGTAGCTTTACTGGCAAGTACTGAAACGGATCCATCAGTCCATGGACCCAGGCTCAACCCAAATCTACCACTCAGAGGTGACTTTTTCTCGTGCCAACAAACCCAAATCACTCAGAGGAAAATGAGAGACAAAACCACACAAAACACTATAAGGCTTACTAAGATTTTTTTAGAAAACTTTCTTTACACTGAAAGATGTCTTATGACACACTCATGATCATCTTATTGATTATTATTTATTGATTGTCTGTAATTGGTACTGATTGGCATTATTTTTTTCACATTGATCATATGTCATTATGAACAGATGTCTGAAAATGTGGAAATGTTTTGAACAAAAAGGCCAAAAGACGAAGGGCCAATCAATAAATTATGTACACAGTAACTGAATCTCATAATTTAATTCCAGTCCACCCTGTCTGTTGATTATCTGTCTTATTTGTGTAAACAAGATGTCTATGTGTACCAGTATTTGTTAAATTCATTTATCAAATTACTAAACTCAATGAAATAACAAAAGGGAAAAGAGAAGACTCTATATCTTTTGAATGTTCCAGACCCATGTTATTCTTCACCTGATTTATACTGAGGAAGTCTTTCAGACATTTCACAGTATATCAAACGGGGGTTCGAGAGCTATTAAATTCTTGGTGAAGGGGGCAGAGTCAGATCTAGTATTCACTACTTCTTAAAGAGGACCATTAACTCCTAGACAAACTATGAAACCGAGCCTGTAATACATCAAGGGTCGTATTCTTGATTTATTTACATCCCCAGTCCCTTCGGAATATACGACATTTGTCAACAGAAGTGCTAACATGAAGTTGCCAATAAGGGATGCCGAGACTGATCAAATGTGTAGGTAATGCTTTGGTGGTGTAAAGAGATAGATGTTAATGTGTATTAAGTCATGATATACTGAGGTGAAACGGTCAGCTCCTTTTCTTTTAGATAAGAAGATAGAGGACGATGGGTTGGGAAGAGATGGAAGATGGGAATGAGGAGAAGAAGGAGGAGGAGGTGGCGGAAGAAGAAGAAGAAGAAGAAGAAGAAGAAGAAGAAGAAGAAGAAGAAGAAGAAGAAGAAGAAGAAGAAGAAGAAGAAGAAGAAGAAGAAGAAGAAGAAGAAGAAGAAGAAGAAGAAGAAGAAGAAGAAGAAGAAGAAGAAGAAGAAGAAGAAGAAGAAGAAGAAGAAGAAGAAGAAGAAGAAGAAGAAGAAGACGACGACGATGATGATGATAATGATGATGATGATGATGATGATGATGATGATGATGATGATGATGATGATGATGATGATGATGATGATGATGATGATGATGATGATGATGGATGATGATGATGATGATGAGATCAATAGCAACAACAACAACAATGAGAAAAATATGACAGCACAGACACAAACAAGAACAAGAAGACGAAAGACGGAATACAATAGCTAGGAGAACAAAACTAAATAAAGACCATGAAGAAAACAAGAAGCAGCAGGATTAATGAAAGAAGAATTATTCGTGAAGACAGTGACTGAGAAATCGAAGCAGAGGTAGACTGGTGCACTAAGTGTATTTTAATTACTGAAATGCCAAGACAGTTCTGCGGCTATGCAAATCAAGCCCGGATTGGGTTATACCGGATTTGTAGACCCGGTGCTAAAATAACACTAGTACTGTGACAATAGCTGTATAATTATCACCCAGCTTCCCAGTCTATTGTTACCGTGCCTGCTTTGAATGTGCAGTGGTGAAATGAATGAATGCCGGCTGTCACACTTGGCGTACCGACCTCCAACAGTGACCGTAATCACACAAGCACTGTGGCTTTTACAATCTGCATTCATCAACGTGATCACACAAGCACACACACACACACACACACACACACACAAGCGCGAGCACACACACACACACACTCACTCACACACACACATTGTATCTCTTGGAAAATATACATCCCTGATTTATAGCGCTCACACACACTGCGGCGCGCGCGCGCGCACACACACACACAAGCAGTAGGCAGCGATAACAAATAAGTCTTGATACCACACTTCTCACCCTGTTCCCGTGCACTTTTGCGACAAGACGATGTAGAGCAATATTGAGAGAAGAGCACTGTAGCTAGCGGAATCGCCAGTGGCGGAGTCGATATCATTCCGTGCATTGCCTGATCTCCATACCAGTGCTATTCCTCACAACTCCCGACCACACCTTGCCACCCCTCTTCGTTAGGACTGGCATCGATCCATGTGAATGTCTGATTGCGTGGACGCTTCAATTATTGGCAGATGGTGGGAGGAAGGGTCTCATCCTATAGACAAGAGTAAGGTATAATTTGAGAATATGCATTGACAGTAATTTAGTTGGGGGAAACCAAATAAGAAAAAGTGAGCATACAAGTAAGGCGTTCTAGTTGAGTGGTATTTATTGGCACGTGAGTCTCTAGTCGTATATGCGTGTACACAGACAAGCACATTGGCACGCACATATAGAAATGCTACTCTACTCTACACTGACTGACTGGCACCTTGCCGTCTTGACAAACGATAGTTTGTAAAATTAAATTATACCTCTCCATAACACAAAGCCTGGGCTGAGTTTAGAGACCATGTGTTGCCCATGCAGCATGATCGCTCTCTCGGCCTGCCTAGTTTACTCCAGAGGAAAGGTAACACCAATATGTCTGGAACAATACAAGCTGCAGAAACTGCCGGATCAGCAAAGGAATGCTCTAGCTGTCCGCCTATCGGAGCTTCCATCCCAGATCAGTTGCCGACCATGGCTTAGGGCCTGGTCTGCCCTGCCATGACGTTTAGTCTTTAGGTTGCATGTAGGTTACATTCAGTATGTTTTAGTGGACACGTATAATTACATTTAGATGCACACGTGTCTTTTTTTTTCTCATAATTACATATTAACACATGCAGTGTCACATACGTTCAAATATAGATATGGAGGTACAAACGGGAAGATATAGACGAGTACAATGAGGCACCTATATATCGGTCCATTCAGTCATACACACGATGTATCACAGAGGCGTTTACAGTGGTATATGTAGATTCACATTCACAAAAACACAGATTTAAGCCTATTTGTGAGTACATACAGAGCTTTCGTCTGTGGCTTAAGGGAAGTGAACAGGGTTTTAAAATTTCGCATATCAGTCACTGGGGAGTTGGATGCAGGCCGCCTTGAGTTGATTCTCAACAAAAGCATGAGCTTGAATAACGAAGCCATAAACAGTGGTTTGCACGATTTATTGCCTGGCAAATTTCACTACATCTCGTAAGGTGTTGTTGTGTTATGTGTTGTTTGTCCATCAAGAATGATGATGACCATTCATTTCATCCAGCGGGGTTGAAAGTATGGAGCCGTGAGTTCTAAGATGGCTGATAAGGCCTATTTTGGCTCGGCATGTTCTTTGACAATGTGGGCAAAGAATGCTTGACGTCTCTGGAGGAGGATTTCCTGCAGTGGTTTTTCTGTTCTGTCTTTTCTTCACAGCTCTTGCAATCCTGGTTGCCTCACAAGTGATTGCACCCTTGCGTAATGTTGCACGCCACAAATTTCGGTCTCTGGCTGTAGTCTCCCAGGTGTCAGGATGAATTCCAAAAGTATTCAGTGAGATTTTCAGAGTGTCTTTAAAGCGTTTCCTCTGGCCGCCTTGGGAGCGTTTACCACAACGCAACTCGACGTACACATTTGTTTAGGGAGCCTGTGATCTGGCATGCGAGTCAGTGACCAGCTCAGCGATTCTGATTCTTCATTAGTAGAGTGTGGATACTCGGCATGGACGCTCTTTCTAGGATTTCAGTGTCTGGGATCTTTTCTTGCCATTTAATCTTCAGTAACTGCCTAAGGCAGACTGTGTGGAAATGGTTTAATTTCCTAGCGTGTCGCTGATAAACAGTTCAGGTTTCACAAGCACAATGGCAGTGTGGATAATACAACTGCTTTGTAGACTTTCAGCTTTGTTTGCAGGCTTATTCTAGTTCTGTCCCACACATTCTTGTAGAGTCTGCCAAAGGCCGCACTGGCCTTGGAGATTCTTGCATTCACTTCATCATCAATTGTGGCAGCTTCTCGTCAGGTACATGCTGCAGAATTCACACAACATGAAGTGAAATAACTAGATACATCCTTCAAGCTGAAATATACAAATGTTCACACAGTAATGTCAATTGTCTACCACGGTAATTGTAAACAGGCTATCATGTCTTTCTGTTTGCACAAAACTGACCTATTTAAATTAATCCTGATGGCTTCTGCAAACTTTAACAAGCGACATTTTTTTGTATTAAACAACATGCAAAAACTTCTCTATCAATCACATGACCCTATTTCCAAAACCTGCCGTAAAATCGACGATGCAGGAAGTTTGTGATGTATCGGCCTTGCCAAGCTCCCTTCGCCTGTGCGTAAGTATCTTGTCATTCAAAATTGAGTATGTGTTCAACGAATCTGTTGTTTAACTGTTCTGCCGATAAAGGTAGACTGGCACCTGCATGTGAACTGGTAAATGCAGTTGGATTTGTCGTACAGAGTTACAGATTATTGTACTGCTGGGGTGGGAATAGATGTGGTTCTGTACCTAATAAATGGAGTTGCAGCACAGAATGTTCGGCAGACTGCTGTAATGAGCCGGTCATATAGGCGTTGCATTATATCATCTTCTGTAGAACAAAAAGAATAAGAAAGACCAGGAAAAAAGAGAACAAGATTAATCGAAGAATATGAAGGCAACAAGAGGCAACAGGAGGAGGACAGTTGAATTATTGGCCAAGCAGTGATTGAGTAATCGAAGCAGAGACAGACTCGTGCATTGAGTGCATTTTAATTACCGAAAGGCCAAGACAGTTCAACGGCTGTGCAAATTAACCTTACTGAGCTATACCGGGATATATGGACCCAGAGCTAAAATACCGCTAGTACTCTGACAATAGTTATTTAATTATCACCCAGTTTCGCAATTAGTGTGTCTCCATTGAATGTGCAGTGGTGAAATGAATGAATGCCCTCTCTCACACTTGGCTTACCGATCTCCAACAGTGGCGGTATTCACGCAAGCAATATGGTTTTTACGATCCGCAATCAATTAACACAAGCAGGAACCGATTGCATCACCGGGAACATATACATCCCCGTGTTATGGTGACCACACACGCATGCGCCTAGACACTAGCGCAATTGTCAAGGATAACAAACATGTCCAGCGGCAGCACTTCTCACTTTGTTCCCCTGCACTTTTACCTCAAGGCGATGCAGTGCACCAGACTGCTGAAGGCAATATATGATACTGGAGATATATCTCCTGAATTATATAATTCCTATATTTATTGCGCCAGTCTCCCTGGTCTAGCGGTTACACGACTTTCTCCGTAATCTCGTATACTCTCGTAAGTAACGTGACGTTGCGCGAGAAACGGTAGCGGTTCTCTCCGCGTCGGTAACTTACGGGGTATGTGAGCCGGTCGCTCAGAAAGCAATGGCAAACTACTGAGCGTAATCTTGCCAAGAAATCAACAATCAGCTGAAAGATGCTGATGTTGACAGCGAGTCCTGTAAAGGATATGCGAAAAAAAAAATTATTTATTGCAATTCCGAAGAAATCAGGAGCCTTGGAATGTGATCACCATCGAAAAATTAATATAATGAGCCACATCACGAAGATTTAGCTGAGAATTATTATGCAAAGAGTTAGAAGAAAATACAACCTGAAATAGGAGAAGAACATGTGGGTTTGTAGAAGGCAAGGGCACAGTAAATGCTGTGTATATACTGAGTACAGTAATTGAACTTTCTATAGAAGTAAACAATGATCTATAATCTTTGCTTTATTGACTACACAAAGGCTTTCGATAAAGTGAGACATGTCGACACGATAAGGATGCTTGAAGATCTACAGATTGATGGAGAATACCTTAGACTTGTAAACAACATATATTGGAAACAACGAGCTGCCATCAGAATTGATAATGAAGTAGGTCAATATCAGCCTATTAAAAGAGGTGTGAGACAGGGATGTGTTAGGTCTCCTGGTCTTTTTCTTTTTCCCTGTACAGTGAAAATATTTTCAGAAATATAGAAGACATGGAAGGAATCAACATTGGGGTACGATACATCAATAACATTATATATCATATGCAGTAATACAGTCTTGATTGCAGACAATGAACAAAACCTGCAACATTTTGTAGATGCGGTTGTTGCATACCGTGAACAACTAGGGTTAGAATTAAATTGTAAGAAGACACAGATTATGGTCGTCACTGGGAAGAAGGAAATATCACAATGTGATATACGAGTAAATGGTCATATTCTTAAACAAGTTAATCGGTTAAGCTATCTCGGAACAGTCATAAAATCTGATGGGAGATGTATTGAGGAGATTAGCGTAAGGTGTTGTTGTGTTATGTGTTGTTTGTCCATCAAGAATGATGATGACCATTCATTTCATCCAGCGGGGTTGAAAGTATGGAGCCGTGAGTTCTAAGATGGCTGATAAGGCCTAGTTTTGGCTCGGCATGTTCTTTGACAATGTGGCAAAGAATGCTTGACGCTCTGGAGGAGGATTTCCTGCAGTGGTTTTTCTGTTCTGTCTTTTCTTCACAGCTCTTGCAATCCTGGTTGCCTCACAAGTGATTGCACCCTTGCGTAATGTTGCACGCCACAAATTTCGGTCTCTGGCTGTAGTCTCCCAGGTGTCAGGATGAATTCCAAAAGTATTCAGTGAGATTTTCAGAGTGTCTTTAAAGCGTTTCCTCTGGCCGCCTTGGGAGCGTTTACCACAACGCAACTCGACGTACACATTTGTTTAGGGAGCCTGTGATCTGGCATGCGAGTCAAGTGACCAGCTCAGCGATTCTGATTCTTCATTAGTAGAGTGTGGATACTCGGCATGGACGCTCTTTCTAGGATTTCAGTGTCTGGGATCTTTTCTTGCCATTTAATCTTCAGTAACTGCCTAAGGCAGACTGTGTGGAAATGGTTTAATTTCCTAGCGTGTCGCTGATAAACAGTTCAGGTTTCACAAGCACATGGCAGTGTGGATAATACAACTGCTTTGTAGACTTTCAGCTTTGTTTGCAGGCTTATTCTAGTTCTGTCCCACACATTCTTGTAGAGTCTGCCAAAGGCCGCACTGGCCTTGGAGATTCTTGCATTCACTTCATCATCAATTGTGGCAGCTTCTCGTCAGGTACATGCTGCAGAATTCACACAACATGAAGTGAAATAACTAGATACATCCTTCAAGCTGAAATATACAAATGTTCACACAGTAATGTCAATTGTCTACCACGGTAATTGTAAACAGGCTATCATGTCTTTCTGTTTGCACAAAACTGACCTATTTAAATTAATCCTGATGGCTTCTGCAAACTTTAACAAGCGACATTTTTTTGTATTAAACAACATGCAAAACGTCTCTATCAATCACATGACCTATTTCCAAAACCTGCCGTAAAATCGACGATGCAGGAAGTTTGTGATGTATCGGCCTTGCCAAGCTCCCTTCGCCTGTGCGTAGTATCTTGTCATTCAAATTGAGTATGTGTTCAACGAATCTGTTGTTTAACTGTTCTGCCGATAAAGGTAGACTGGCACCTGCATGTGAACTGGTAAATGCAGTTGGATTTGTCGTACAGAGTTACAGATTATTGTACTGCTGGGGTGGGAATAGATGTGGTTCTGTACCTAATAAATGGAGTTGCAGCACAGAATGTTCGGCAGACTGCTGTAATGAGCCGGTCATATAGGCGTTGCATTATATCATCTTCTGTAGAACAAAAAGAATAAGAAAGACCAGGAAAAAAGAGAACAAGATTAATCGAAGAATATGAAGGCAACAAGAGGCAACAGGAGGAGGACAGGTTGAATTATTGGCCAAGCAGTGATTGAGTAATCGAAGCAGAGACAGACTCGTGCATTGAGTGCATTTTAATTACCGAAATGCCGAGACAGTTCAACGGCTATGCAAATTAACCTTACTGAGCTATACCAGGATATATGGACCCAGAGCTAAAATACCGCTAGTACTCTGACAATAGTTATTTAATTATCACCCAGTTTCGCAATTAGTGTGTCTCCATTGAATGTGCAGTGGTGAAATGAATGAATGCCCTCTCTCACACTTGGCTTACCGATCTCCAACAGTGGCGGTATTCACGCAAGCAATATGGCTTTTACAATCCGCAATCAATTAACACAAGCAGCAACCCATTGCATCACCGGGAACATATACATCCCCGCGTTATGTTGACCACACACACGCATGCGCCCAGACACTAGCGCAATTGGCAAGGATAATAAACAGTGGCAGCACTTCTCACTATGTTCCCCTGCACTTTTACCTCAAGGCGATGCAGTGCACCAGACTGCTGAACGCAATATATGATACTGAAGATATATCTCCTGAATTATATAATTCTATATTTATTGCGCCAGTCTTCCTGGTCTAGAGGTTACACGACTTTCTCCGTAATCTCGTATACTCTCGTAAGTAACGTGACGTTGCGCGAGAATCGGTAGCGGTTATCTCCGAGGCGGTAACTTACGGGGTATGTGAGTCGGTCGCTCAGAAATCAATGGCAAACTACTGAACGTAATCTTGCCAAGAAATCAACAATCAGCTGAAAGATGCTGATGTTGACAGCGAAGTCCTGTAAAGGATATGCGAAAAAAAAATATTTATTGCAATTCCGAAGAAATCAGGAGCCTTGGAATGTGATCAACATCGAACATTTAATATAATGAGCCACATCACGAAGATTTAGCTGAGAATTATTATGCAAAGAGTTAGAAGAAAATACAACCTGAAATAGGAGAAGAACAATGTGGGTTTGTAGAAGGCAAGGGCACAGTAAATGCTGTGTATATACTGAGTACAATAATTGAACTTTCTATAGAAGTAAACAATGATCTATAATCTTTGCTTTATTGACTACACAAAGGCTTTCGATAAAGTGAGACATGTCGACACGATAAGGATGCTTGAAGATCTACAGATTGATGGAAAATACCTTAGACTTGTAAAAAACATATATTGGAAACAACGAGCTGCCATCAGAATTGATAATGAAGTAGGTCAATATCAGCCTATTAAAAGAGGTGTGAGACAGGGATGTGTAAGGTCTCCTGGTCTTTTTCTTTTTCCCTGTACAGTGAAAATATTTTCAGAAATATAGAAGACATGGAAGGAATCAACATTGGGGTACGATACATCAATAACATTATATATCATATGCAGTAATACAGTCTTGATTGCAGACAATGAACAAAACCTGCAACATTTTGTAGATGCGGTTGTTGCACTACCGTGAACAACTAGGGTTAGAATTAAATTGTAAGAAGACACAGATTATGGTCGTCACTGGGAAGAAGGAAATATCACAATGTTATATACGAGTAAATGGTCATATTCTTAAACAAGTTAATCGGTAAAGTTATCTCGGAACAGTCATAACATCTGATGGGAGATGTATTGAGGAGATTAGAACAAGAATTGCCGTGGCGAAGGAACCCTTTTGCAAGATGAAAATCATACTGGCCAATAAAATGATATCAATCGAAACAAGAAAAAGAGTGTTGAAGTGTACCCTCCGTCCTGTAAATAGAACCTGTACTTTTGTATGGATGTGAAGTCTGGACAATGAGTAGACAAGCTGAAAGACATCTGATGGCTGTGGAAATGTGGTTTCTGAGGAAATTGCAAAGAATACCATGGACAGTCAGAAAAACCAATGAACAAGTCTGTAATGAAGATCGTAAACCGTTTAGAAACATTACATGTAGACAGTCAACATTTTTTGAGCATGTTATGAGAAGGAATGAATTGGAGAACTTGGTGACAAATTGCAAGATCGATGGGATAGCTTGGCCACGTGCCATGGACGGACAGGAACACGGAGCTGATCCACGACTCTGATGATTGAGTGAGATGACAAAACATGATCGCTCACGCTTATCGGCATGGCACATGGTGGATGGATGCAGTGCAATATTGAGAGAAGAACACTGTAGTTAGCGGAATCGCCAGTGGCGAGTCGATATCTGTCCATGAATTGCCTGATTTCTCCATCACATTGCTATTCATCATTTTCCCCTGACCACACCTTAACATGCCAATCTCAGTGGCAAAGACTTTACAGACGAGGTTCGTAATGCCGCTTACCTACGTTCGAAACACAGCTGAGACCGATTTGGCAGCAGACCGTGTCGCATTGGATTTTAACGTGATGGTATGGGAGCCAGTCGTTCGGAAAGCAATGGTACACTACTGAACGTAAACTTGCCAAGACATCAACAACAGCAGTGCATTTGTTGACAGCGATCCCTTCCCCGTGAGAATGGGTATCGATCGATGTGAATGTCTGATTGCTCGGACGTCTCAATAATTGGTAGTTGGTGGGACGGTGGGTCTCATCTTGGGAATATGCGTTGACACTAATGAAGTAGGGGGAAACCAAATAAGGAAAATGGGAACATACAAGTAAGGCGTTCTAGTTGAGTGGTATTTATTGACACGTGAGTCTCGAGTCGTGTATACGCGAAGACAGACATGCACATTGGCACACGCATATAGAAAATGCTACGTTACATACAGTATGTATTAGTGTACACATATAAGTTCATTTAAATGCATGCATGTTTATCCATAATTACATATTAAAACATGCATTGCCACATATGTTCAAATATAGATATAAAGGTACAAACAGGAAGATACAGACGAGTACAATGAGGCACCTATATATCGGCCCATTCAGTCATACACACGATGTATCACAGAGGTGTTTACAGTGGTGTATGTAGATTCACATAAACACGATGTATCACAGAGGTGTTTACAGTGGTGTATGTAGATTCACATACACACGATGTATCACAGAGGTGTTTACAGTGATGTATGTAGATTCACATTCACACGATGTATCACAGAGGTGTTTACAGTGGTGTATGTAGATTCACATTCACACGATGTATCACAGAGGTGTTTACAGTGGTGTATGTAGATTCACATACACACGATGTATCACAGAGGCGTTTACAGTGGTGTATGTAGATTCACATACACACGATGTATCACAGAGGTGTTTACAGTGGTGTATGTAGATTCACATAAACACGATGTATCACAGAGGTGTTTACAGTGATGTATGTAGATTCACATTCGCACGAACACAGATTTATGCATGTAGGTCTGTACATACAGAGCCTACGTTTGTGGCTTAAGGGAAGTGAACAGGGTTTTAAAATTTCGCTTATCAGCCACTGGGGATTTGGATGCAGCCCGCCTTGAGTTGATTCTCAAAAAAGACAAGAGCTTGAATAACGAAGTCCCAAAGAATAGATTGCACGATTTATTGCCTGGCATATTTCGCTGCATCTGGTTAGGTACATACTGCAGAATTCACACAACATACAGTAAAAAAAACTTGTTCATACAGTAATGTTCATTGTCTACCACGGTAATTTTAAACTGACTATCATGTCTTTCTGTTTGCACAAAACTAATTATGATGGCTTCTACAAACTTTAACAAGCGACTAGTTTGTGTTTTAAACGACGCGCGAAAGGCACTGTCTCTATCAATCATATGACTGGTTTCCAAAACGTGCCGTGCAATCGATGCCGCAGGAAGTTTGTGGTGTGTCGGTCTGGCCAGGCTCCCTTGACCTGTGTGTAATATCTTGTCAATCCAATTAGGTATATGTTCAACCATCCTGCTGTTTAACTGTCTCTCTGTTCTGCCGATGTAGGTAGACCGGCACCTGCATGTGAATTGGTAAATGCAACTGGATTTGGCGTACAGAGGGACAGATTCTTTTACTGCTGGGGTGGGTTAAGGTGTGGATCTGCACCTAATAACTGGAGTTGCAGCACAGAATGCTCTGCCGACTGCTGTAATGAACCGGTCCTGTAGACGTTCTATTACGTCATCCCTTGTAGAACAAAAGGAACAGAGAAAAAGAGAACAAGATTAATCCAAGAATATGAAGGCATCAAGAAGCAACAAGGGGACAGATGGAAACATTATGCAATGACAGTTATTGAGAAATCGAAGCAGAGACAGACTCGTGCATTGAGTGTATTTTAACTGCTGAAATGCCAAGGCTGTTGAACGGCTATGGAAATTAGCCTTGCTGGGCTATACCCGGCTAGATACACCCAGTGCTAAAATACCGCTAGTACTCTGACAATTTTTTTTTTTTTAAATTCGCATATCCTTTTACAGGACATCGCTGTCAACATCAGCATCTTTCAGCTGACTGCTGATTTCTTGGCAAGATTACACTCAGTAGTTTGCCATTGCTTTCTTGACCGCCGGCTCATTTATCCCGCATGTCACCAGTGCAGGTAGAACCGCTTCCAATTCTCGTGCGCTGCGTTACCCTGCGTGGATAAACGGGATTACGGAGAAAGTCGTGTAACTCCTTGGCCAGAGAGACCGGCGCTCTGACAATAGCTATTTAATTATCACCCAGCTTGCCTGTCTATTGTTAGCCTGTCTGCTTTGAATGTGTGGTGGTGAAATGAATGAATTCCGGCTCTCACACTTGGCTTACCGATCTCCAACAGTGGCGGTATTCACGAAAGCAATATTGTTTTTACAATCCGCATCATTTAACACAAGCACACGCACATTGCATCACCGGGAAAGTATACATCCCCATGTTATAGTGACCACACACACGCATGCGCCCACACACTCACGCATCAAACAGCGATAACAAACATGTCCTGAGACCACTTCTCAACCTGTTCTCCGTGCACTTTTACGACAAGACGATGCAGAGCAATAGTGAGAGGAGAACACTGTGGCTAGCGGAATCGCCAGTGGCGGAGTCGATATCTTTCCATGAATTGCCCGATTTCTCCATCATTGCTATTCCTCATTTTCCCCCGACCATACCTTGCCATTCCTTCTCCATGAGAATGGGCATCGATCGATGTGAATGTCTGATTGCGTGGATGCCTCAATTATTGGTAGTTGGTGGGACGGAGGGTCTCATCTTGTACACAAGAGTATAGCACCGTTCGGGAATATGCTTTGACACTAATCTAGTTAGGGGAAAACAAATGAGGAAAATAGGAGCACACAAGTAAGGCTTTCTAGATGAATGGTGTTTACCGACACGTGAGTGCCATGACGTATTTATATGTAGAGATACATGCACGTAGGCATTCACATATAGAGCATCCTTCGCTACGTAGCCAGATATTACTTTACACATATAATACATTCAGGTTCTCATATACGTACACACAATTGCACATGACAACATTTCACATAATAACACATAGACAGATAGTTACACGTAAGAAAACCATATGTGTTAAAAGGTAAACCTATAGCGGTGCTTTCAGGTCTGCCAAATAATTTTGCCAAGAAATCAACAATCAGCTGAAAGATGCTGATGTTGACAGCGATGTCCTGTAAAAGATATGCGAACAAAAATAAAATGATATGTGGTCTTGCGTTCAGTCTGGGCGGGGGAGTTTCGAATTGTATCATTTGACTTGGACTCCCAGGTAGTTGTAGCCTAATCTGAGTACCAGGATATAACTTAGAAAGTAAAAGCGACCGGTCTGTTACCGGCCACATACCCACTAAGTTCCATTTCCTTTTTAAGTTCCAGTTCCTGCTCTTCGTCGGTCAAGCAGCTAACGCGGATTGATCTGATAGTCCCATACGAGTCAAATTTTGAGTAGCAACATACCTACGAGATAAAGAAGTACGGTGACATGTTCGCTAGTCTAAGACAGGAAGGGTAAAATGACATCCTATTCGCCGTGGAGGTAGGCGCAAGAGGTCTAGTCTCCCACTCCGTGTATGATGTGGTAAGGCAAATGGGCATTAAAGGACAAGCGAGAACTCAGGCACAAAATCAACTGAGTGAGGCAGCCGAAAAGGCCTCGTTTAGGCTGTGGAATTGCCGAAACATGGATTGGGACATGTCTGGGAAAATAGTATGGTTACAGCGGTAACTGCAGAGCGACTAACAATCTCTCAACTAAGAGCAAGAACTTGCACTGTCTCGTGTTGACTCCTTAGCCTTCCCTCCGAACGAGGGTAGTGCATTTAAGTACAGGACTGTTCGGTGGGGCAATCGCCGTGCGGCAGCTGTCGTCAAATCATGCAAATGTCGACCGAAGTCTAATATCCATACAAGGGTGGTAGTCGCCTTCCATAAGTCGCACTCAGTCGCTGCAGAGACCAAGAGGTGGATCGAGAAACTCAGAAGGAGAACCGGCTTCATAGTAGAGTGCGGCGCCGTGAACGGGTCACGAAGAAGGAACATGGCAACGGAGACGAATGGAGGCGATGGAGGCCGTGGCTGGGGAAGAAGCTGGCTCCCTATGACCACGGATGCTAAGGTAGTGTGAGGGCACAAGCACTGGCTGCACAGGCTCTCGTGACTGAGGAAGGGGAGGCTTGAGAGTGGACATGTTCACAGTTAAGGGACAAGCACAAACAACACGGACAACGAAATCGACCGAACGTCTTGTACGGCAAGAGAAAGACGCCCGGAGTCATGACCCGGCGGGCCCGCCCCTAGAGAATGCCAAATAGGTAAAAGGACCGAAACATTCGGGGAAGGGAACTACTTCTGACGATCAAAAGCCCCCTGTCGTAATTGCTCTGTGGCGGAGATTTTAATCACATCAAAATCTTATATATAAATTGCGATCTCCGTCTGTCTGTCTGTCTGTCTGTCTGTCTGTCTGTATGTTTGTATGTCCGTATGTCCTTTATTTGTTCGCGAACGGCCCATCCGATTGAGATGAAATTTTCTACACGTCTTCCTTTCATTCCAGAGCTGCCAACTGTGATATTTTTTTAGTGTGAAATCGGCTTCTTACCCAATATTATTTCATTTTTCATTTTTTATTGTAATTTCATATATCTCAGGGGACTTAACTCTGTAAAAGTTATTTCAAGGGGCATAACTTTTCTGTATAACTTATAGTCATATTGTGGCATCGTTTTCAAAGATTTATAAACTCTTTGTCCATAGTTATGTACCGGCATATGAGTTATAATAAACAATGATACAATCTGTAAGGCATTTTCAAATTTTTCATAAAAATAATGCACAATGCATAACATTGTAACTCATCTTTTTTTGCTTAAGAAGTTACTGTAGTCATACAGGTGATTAGAAAGAGTGTTCATTAAAGATAATGGATGTGTGTGGAAGGACATTCTTTTAAGTTACTTTTTTATTGTATGAATTTACTGAGACGCTACCCGCCAGGAGCTGGGCGAAGCCACGCGGGTCAGATAGATAGACAGACCCACCTTTTCGCTGCAGTTGCCTACAGGCATATGCGTTAAAATCCTCCTCCTACTCTCCCCTCCTCCTCCTCCTACCCCTCCCCCTCCTCCCTCTCCCTCCTCCCTCCTCCTCCTCCTTCCTCCTCCTCCTCCCTCTTCCTCCTACCTCCTCCCTCTTCCTCCTACCTCCTCGCCCTCCTCCTAATCACTCCTCTTCCTTCCTCCTCCCTTCTCCTCCTCTCTCCTCCCACTCCCTCCTCCTCCCTCCTTCTAATTCTACGTCCTCCCCCTCCTCCCTCCTCCCAATCCTCCTCCCTCTCCTCCTCCCTCTTCCTCATCCCTCCTCCTCCTTCCTCCTCATCCTCTCTCCTCCTCCCTCCTCCTCCCTCTACCTCCTCCCTCCTCCTCCCTCCACATCCCTCCTCCTCCTCCCTCTACCTCCTCCCTCCTCCTCCCTCCTCCTCCTCTCTCCTCCTCTTAATCCCTCCTCCTCCCTCCTATTCCTCCCTACTCCTACTCCTCCCTCCTCCTCCTACGTCCTCCCCCTCATCCCTCCTACTCCCTCCTCCTCCTTCTCCTCCCTTTGTCTCCCTCCTCCACCTACCTCCTCCTCCTCTTACTCCTCCCTCCTCCTCCCTCCTCATCCCTCTCCTCCTCCCTTCTCATCCCTCCTCCTCTCTTCTCCTCCTCCCTCCTCCTCCTCTCTCCTCCTCCCTCCTCCCCATCCCTCCTCCTCCTCCCTCCTCCTCCTCCCTCTCCTCCTCCATCCTCCTCATCCCTCCTCCTCCCTTCTCCTCCTCCCTCTACCTCCTCCCTCCACATCCTTCCTCCTCCTCCCTCCTCCTCCTTCTCCTCCCTCCTCCTTCTCCCTCCTCATTCTCTCTCTTCCTCCTCCCTCCTCCTAATCACTCCTCTTCCTTCCTCCTCCATTCTCATCCTCTCTCCTCCTACTCCCTCCTCCTCCTACGTCCTCCCCCTCATCCCTCCTCCTCCTACCTCCTCCCCTCTCCACCTCCCTCCTCCCTCTTCCTCCGCCTCCCTCCTCATTCTTCCCCTCCTTCTCCTCCCTCATCCTTCTCCCTCTTCCTCCTCCCTCCTCCTCCCTCCGCCTCCTCCCTCCACCTCCTCCCTCCGCCTCCTCCCTCCACCTCCTCCCTCCTCCTCCTCTCTCCTCCTCCTCCCTGCTCCTCCATCTCCCTCCTCCTCCCCCTGCGTTCTTCTCCTCCCTCCTTCTCCCTCCTCCTCCTTCTCCTTCCTCCTCCCTCTTCCTCCTCCCCCTCCCTCTTCCTCCTCCTACCCTCCTCGCTCCTCCTGCCTCCTCATCCTTCCTCCTCCTTCCTCCTCCCTTCTCCCACCTCCTCCTCCTCTCTCCTCCTCCTACTCCCTCCTATTCCTCTCTACTCCTCCTCCTCCTTCCTCCTCCCTCCTCTTCCCTCCTCCTCCCTTCTCCTACCTCCTCCTCCTCTCTCCTCCTTCTAATCCCTCCTCCTCCCTCCTATTCCTCCCTACTCCTCCTCCTCCTTCCTCCTCCCTCCTCTTCCCTCCTCCTCCTCTCTCCGCCTATCTCTTCCTCCCTCCTACTCCTCCCTTCTCCACCTCCCTCTTCCTCCTCCCAGCTCCTACTCCTCCTTTTCCTTCTTCTGCTGATGCTGCTGCCGCCGCTCCATTTACCCAAGTTAATTGTTGGGGAAGATGTAAAGATCTTTCAAGTGCTCTTTCTAATGCTTTTTGTAAGTTGGTCTTCGTTTATCTAAGGTTGTTCTAACTGCAACCAATAAATGATTAGACAGACAGGCAGACAGACAGACAGAGACAGAGAGGGAGGGACGGACAGACAGACAGTCGGGAACGGGAACTTATATGACTACTTATATGAATTAAATGAGATGCTCGCCATCAGGGGCTGGGCGAAGCCGGGCCGGATCAGACAGATAGACAGACAGACAGACAGATAGATAGATAGTCGGGAACGGGAACGGGAGCTTATATGACTACTTATACGAATTAAATGAGATGCTCCACACCAGGAGTTGGGCGATGCCGGGCCGGGTCAGACAGACAGAAAGACAGACAGAAAGACAGACAGAAAGACAGACAGACAGACAGACAGACAGACAGACAGACAGACAGTCGGTAACGGGAACGAGAACTTATATGACTACTTATATGAATTAAATGAGATGCTCCCCATCAGGGACTGGGCGAAGCCGGGCAGGGTCAGGCAGACAGATAGACAGATAGACAGACAGACAGACAGACAGACAGATAGATAGTCGGGAACGGGAACGGGAGCTTATATGACTACTTATATGAATTAAATGAGATGCTCCACACCAGGAGCTGGGCGATGCCGGGCCGGGTCAGACAGACAGACAGACAGACAGACAGACAGACAGACAGACAGACAGACAGACAGACAGACAGACAGACAGACAGACAGACAGTCGGTAACGGGAACGAGAACTTATATGACTACTTATATGAATTAAATGAGATGCTCCCCACCAGGAACTGGGCGAAGCCGGGCAGGGTCAGGCAGACAGATAGACAGACAGATAGACAGACAGATAGACAGTCGGGAACGGGAACTTATATGACTACTTATATGAATTAAATGAGATGCTCCACACCAGGAGCTGGGCAATGCCGGGCCGGGTCAGACAAACAGACAGACTGACAGAGACAGACAGACAGACAGACAGACAGACAGACAGACAGACAGACAGACAGACAGACAGACAGACAGACAGACAGACAGACAGACAGACAGACAGACAGACAGACAGACAGACAGACAGACAGACAGTCGGTAACGGGAACGAGAACTTATATGACTACTTATATGAATTAAATGAGATGCTCCCCACCAGGGTCTGGGCGAAGCCGGGCAGGGTCAGCTAGTTGGGTTATAAAAGATGGCCAAGCTCCATTTGCTCAATTCCATGGCGTCTAGAAGTGACCTTTGTTTCTACCATATGTCCATGGCACCTTATGACTTATAGAAGTGTCCTTTAAAAATAGAGTCCTCTACGTGTTTAGTTCTTCTCCAAGAAGACTTGACATCCGATGCACTACCCTAATGACAATGGAATTTTATCACCACATTCTTATTGTGAAGGTATAACAAACACTTCTTGAACTTTACCAAGTTTTTTTTTTTCGAGTTAAAACTATTATGGGATGTATTAGTGATCACAAATCTTCCAGATAGACCCACCACCACCATCATCATCATCATCATCATCATCATCATCATCATCATCATCATCATCCTCATCATCATCATCATCATCATCATCATCATCATCATTAATACCATCATCTACATAATCATTATCTTCAACATTATCAAAATCATCATTATCGTCATAATGATCATTATCAACATCACTATCATTAACATCATCATTACCGTCAACATTATCAACATCATCATTATCATAAACATCATCATTATCATCAACATTATAAAAAGTCACAATTATCATAATCATCACCATCATCAACGTCATCATTAACATCATTATTATTATCATCATCATTATTATCAACATCATCATTATCATTATCACCATCATCACAGCAACATTGACATCAACATCATCACCATCATCAACAGTGTCATAATCAACATCCTTATCAACATCATTCTCATCGCGATTATCACAATCATCATATTTTTCAGCAGCATCGGCATCATACTGCAAGCCTTCTGCAGAACATCGATATTGTTATGGTCCGCTGTACGGGTTTTCAATCTTTTGCCAGTTGACCGCCTCATGCACCTTCGATCGCAAGGTATTTCCAATGCTCTGTGTCCATCGTTGTGCTGTTCTATCCTTAAATCTCCTTCCAGGAACAATGCCTTCCGTCACTGCTCACTCCAAGCCACAATGATGTTTAATATTGACAAAGTATTACAGTTCCCGAGACATGACGCTGTGTATCCATCCATCCATCATGTGCCATGCCGGTAAGCGTGGGCGGTCATGTTCTGCCATCTCACTCGATCAACAGAGTCGTGGATCAGTTCCGTGTTTCTGTCTCGACCATGCCACAAGGCCAAGCCATCCAGATACTTGTTTCTAGGTCTTCCCCTTGGTCTGTTCCCCTCGATCTTACTAGTTGTCACCAAGTTCTCCAAATCATTTCTTCTCATAACATGCCCAAAAAATTGTGACTGTCTACGTCTAATGTCTCTGATCAGTTTACGATCTTCATTTGTTTCTTGAAGGACTTGTTCATTGGTCTTTCTGGCTGCCCATGGTATTCTTTGCATTTTCCTCAGAAACCACATTTCTACAGCCATCAGATGTTTTTCAGCCTGGTTGCTCATTGTCCAAGCTTCACATCCATATAAAAGTACAGGTTCTATGTAGCATCTCAACACTCTTTTTCTCGTTTCAATTGACATCTTTTTATTGGTCAGTATGTTTTTCATCTTGCTAAAGGCTACTTTTGCCATGGCGATTCTTGTTCTAATCTCTTCAAGGCATCTCCCATCAGATGTTATTACTGTTCCGAGATAATTGTACCTATTCACTTGTTGAAGAATATTCCCATTTACTTGTATATTACACTGTGGTATTTCGTTCTTCCTAGTGACGACCATAATCTGTGTCTTTTTACAATTTAATTCTAACCCTTGTTGTTCACTGTGTGTAACAACCACATCTACTAAATTTTGCAGGTCCTGTTCATTGTCTGCAATCAAGACTGTATCATCTGCATATCTAATGTTATTGATGCATCGTCCCCCAATGTTGATTCCTTCCATATTTTCAATATTTCTGAAAATATTTTCACTGTACAGGGAAAACAGATCTGGAGACATTACACATCCCTGTCTCACACCTCTCTTAATAGGCTGATATTGGCTTACTTCATTATCAACTCTTATGGCAGCTTGTTGTTTCCAATATATGTTTTTTACAAGTCTAAGGTCTTTCCCATCAATTTGTAGATCTTCAAGCATCCTTATCATGTTGACATGTCTCACTTTATCAAAAGCCTTTGTGTAGTCAATAAAGCAAAGGTGTAGATCTTTGTTTACTTCTATAGAACGTTCGATTACGGTTCTCAGTATATATACAGCATTTACTGTACCCTTGCCTACTACAAACCCACATTGTTCTTCTCCTATTTCAGGTTGTATTTTCCTCCTAACTGTGTTCTGGAGTATGCGATGGCGATCCTGACTCTCAGTCATAAACAGATAGAAAGAATGGAAAGGATACAGAACGAAGCCATGCGCTACCTTCTTGATTTTGCTGTGTATGAGCACTTTTATTCGACTTTCCGATCATTTCGTATTTCAGTTTTATTCTCCCTCTTGGTTCACGGTATGTTAAGAATTTGAAATTTTATGAAATAGCTGCCAGAATATTTTGTGGGCGGCAAATTGGTCGGAGATAGTTTGGACATACCATCCCCCAAGTGACGTACACTCTAGACTATTGGTCTGATACTATATTTCAGCCGGCTATGTGACGAATGGGTTACGAATGCAATTCCTAATCCCGCATACCGTGTTCAAAACACAGATGTGGAAGATCTTGAGCCAGACCATCTTGCGTTGGTTTCCATACAATGATAATAGTCCCGGATGTTTGGAAAACAGTGGTAAGCTACTGAACGTAAACTTGCCAAGAAATCAGAAACAGCCCAAAACGCTGGGCTTGGCTAGCACGTTCTGTAAACGATATGCAACTAATTAAATATATTTTCAAATCGGTTTAGGTAGCAATTTAACCAAAAGAAGAGAGAACAGATAAAGATATCACAATAAGAAAACACACAAGACAAGGGGACCTTTTATAACACTAGAAAATGTTTGGAAATCAAAAGAAATTAATGTTAGCACGAGACCTGAAATTCTTACGTTAAATCCATACTAAGATGTGAATCAGTAACACGGTAAATGACTAAAAAGATTACTGATAAACTACAACATTTTATTAATTGGTGATTGGCAAAATAGAAAGAAAACAACGCCATGACAAAATTATTAATGTGTAACTCATTCAGAGAACTAACTATCAGTGGACCATGAGATGAAGATAAACCGTTGGCACTGGATAGGACATCATCCTCATCAAGTGCCATGCTAGCTGGCATAGGCGTTCATGTCTCTCCACAGATCTCGGTTTTGTGTTCTGGACCAACTCTGCTGATGATATTCCTCCATGCCACCGTCTCAGTCCATCCAGCATCATTTCTCTTGGTCTGTCCCTGTCTCTCTTCCCCTTGATCTTTCCAGTCGTCACGATGTTCTCCAAAGTCTCTCTTCTAATCGTTTGTTCCTATGAAGAAGACACATTTTAGATATATTGAATTTCGACTCCCGCCAACGGTTGCTTTAGTCGGGCCAGAGAAATGATTTCCGGGCCTTATACACCCCGCGCGCCGGACGTTCCCCACCCCTATGTTAAGTGATGGTTGTGCAACTATGCATTTATTCATCTCATTTCCTTGATGACCACGGCATCCCCAATTATTTTCCATTAACTCCAGTAGCAACTTGTCTGGTGTCTCTCTGATAAATTCAGTCGCCAAGGAAAGTAAAGGGCTGTGGCAAACGGATATATAGCTCCCTGTTGGGGAAATCCCATGTTATAAATATTCATTGAAAACTAAGACCATGCTTATTGTCCCGTGCAGCGCTGACTGTTGGGAATTTCGACGCCGTTTCTTGTGATGTATATCTGTTACTTTACCGCGGAGTTCGGTATATCTGTTACTTTACTGCCAAGTTCGACATATCTGTTACTTTACTTCGAAGTTCGGTATATCTGTTACTTTACCGCCTAGTTCGGTATATCTGTTACGTTACCGCCGATTGGTATATCTGCTACTTTACCACCGAGTTCAGAATATATGTTACATTACCGCCGAGTTCGGTATATCTGTTACATTAGCACCGCGTTCGGTATAGCTGTTACTTTACGGTCGAGTTCAGTACATCTGTTACTATATCTATTACTTTAACGCTGAGTTCAAACTTATGAAAAACACAGAATACATGATTGTTGGTGAGCATTATAATTACTTTTTTTATGATAAAGAATCGATGTTAGCATACTCGACACAAACTCATAAGTCATCCGTCTTTCCCATCAGAGCTGAAGACTATGGGTGTTGATTGTTCGAGCTGATGTATCGACATGTCGGAACCGTCCTGGCTCGAGGTCATTTAGACCAGTACTATACACGATTCTTCTTTCTGACTGCTGCAGTCTGAAAGATTTATCCCAAATAAAAAGGCGTCAGCATGTTGTCGTTTTTCTCCCGCAATATATCACTTCAGTCTGCTTTCAATATTCTAATGATACGTTGTTTTTTTCCATTGTGAAGTCTGGACAAGTACTAGGGGGCTTCAAATGAAAACTTTAAAAGTGCGATAGAAATTACAATAACCATGTCATTGTCTTGTAACCTGTCAATATTGTTGTTAAGGATGTGATGAGTCCAGGTATTTATTTATCTGCCTTCCCATTGGCTCTCCCCCCTCGATCTTGCCAGTTGTCATCAAGTTCTCCACTTCATTTCTTCTCATAACATGATCCCCCCCCCCCCCCACCCTAAAAAAAATGTGAATGTCTACGTCTAATTTCTCTAATCAGTTTACGATTTTCATTTCCTTCTTGTAGGACTTGGTCATTGGTTTTTCTGTCTGTCCATGGTTTTCTTTGCATTTTCCTCAGAAACCACATTTCCACAGCTATCATATGTGTTTCACCTTGTCTGTTCATTGTCCGCGCTTCACATCAATACAAAATTACAGGTTCTATGTAGCACTTCAACACTATTTTTTCTCGTTTCAGTTGATATCATTTTATTGATCAGTATGATTTCCATCTTGCAAAAGGCTACCTTCGCCATGGCGATTCTTGATCGTCAGTAGCCAAGTCTAAAAAAGTGTGTAAAAGAGGATCGGCATCATTGCACCGGGTTTTATCCCATTTGGCTCGGTCTTTTACAGCAGGGCGGCCTGCCGAAAGCGTCGCACAAAGCATGAACTCTGTAGCTCCAACGATGATTCCCAGGAGTTTGCGGAGAAAACTGCACTCGTGAACCCGAAAGTCGTAGCCCGAAATCGAACCCACAACCTTCGGAGTGCGAAGCAGGCGTCGTAATCATTGCACCACGGAGACTTCCTAGCCAGGTCGATCATCCACCAAATCGCACTCTCTGGCGGGCACAGCCGAAGGGTGGCCAGAAACACACGAAAACTGATGAGACAGAAGATGGCGTCGAGAACAACAGTCAAAGTAAACAGTCGAAGATACTGGAAGGGAACTTATTGGTGATATGGAACTTGATGATGATGAATGGGAACTTGATAATGATGAAACTGGATTTGATGATGATGATGATGATGATGATGATGATGATGATGATGATGATGATGATGATGATGATGATGATGATTAAAGGAAGCTCGATGATGATGACAGGGAATGTGATGGTGATGAAAGCTAACTTGATCATAATGAATGGGAACTTGATAATGATGAAATGGAATTAGATGATGGTGATGATGATTAAAGGGAGCTTGATGATAATGAAAGGGGATATGATGGTGATGAAAGCTAACTTGATCATGATTGAATGGGAACTTGATAATGATAAAATGGAATTTTATGATGATGATGATGATGATGATGATGATGATGATGATGATGATGATGATGATGATGATGATGATGATGATTAAAGAGAGCTTGATAATGAAGACAGGGAATTAGACGAAGATGAATGGTAACTTGATGATGATGAATGGGAACTTGATAATGATGAAAGGGAACTTGAAGATGATGATGATTAAAAAGAGCTTGATGATGATGAAAAGAAATTTGATGGGAATTGGAGGTAACGTGATCATGATGAATGAGAACTTTATAATGATTAAACGGAATTTGATTATGCTGATTGTCTGAAACCTATGACTTGTGACATTAAACCAATGTTTATTGTTTATAAGCGTTAGTTACACACAACATAAAGAAAAATTCCTATCCCAAAAGCCCGCACAATCATTAAATACCGGCTAACCCTCCTACGTATTGATGTCTTTTAAAACAGCCCCGTAACTACGATGGTTCTAAAACCCGACCGACCCCAACGCCATCTTAAACGCTAACTGTCACAACAACGACCTCTTCCGTTTTCACTCGTACACAGCGCATGCGCACCATGCATGCGCCAAGCCGTGTGTACACTAAGCACGTATCGGGCCAGTAGCTAATGTGGCATACTTGATTTAGTTTCGTGTGTAATATGGGGCTGTGACAATGATGATGATGATGATGATGATGATGATGATGATGATGATGATGATGATGATGATGATGATGATGATGATTAAAGGGAGCTTGATGATGATGGAAGGGAATTTGATGATGATGAATGGGAAATTGCTAATTATGAATGGGAATTTGATGTTGATGAATGTGAACTTGCTAATGATGAAAGGTAACTTGATGATGATGAATGGGATTGTCAAAAATCCCAATAAGTGTTTAGAGAGTTAGGAATATAAGTAATAGAGCTAAGACAGAGTCTAGTAGAGGACACCAGACAGGAGAGACACCAGCGCTATAAATAGCTTCACAAACGGGACACACTTGTGTCAACCAAGGGAGCAATGAGTACAAGTGAGCGAGGGTTTCCCCCAAGACATTGGGAAACTCGCCTCAACGAGTAACCGTGGAGTACCAGGTTACTCAAGTTAACTGGCCAGCGTGCTGGGACACTATGCACGCAAGACTCGCCAGCGCACGGAGAATCCAACGTCCGTGTTTGAACACGCAATGAGTAGCGTGAGGACAGACCAGGACTGAGACGACTAGAGAGTAGACGTGTTCCTTACGAATGCTATAAGTTTCTAGACAATAGTGATTGTTAGGCTTTAGATTTCATTCAGTGATTAATAGTATCATTATCACCTCTTATCACCTCGTACCATGTTGTTTAATGGCAATGAAGTATTCCGCTCGCAGAGCTTGTGTATCGCCAGCTCTGAATAAATTGCATTCCTTTTGCAAATGACACGAGTTGTTATTTCGTGTGGTGCAAAAGTAGGGGTGTCCTGAAAGACCTGTCGCAAGCACGTTGCTGACAGGCAGGACCCCAATTGGTGTCAGAAGTCCATGAACCAACGTCAAAAGGCAATTGGTGTCAGAAGTCCCTGAACCAACGTCAACAGGCAATTGGTATCAGAACTCTGAACCAACGTCAACAGGCACCATTCGACATTATTTCTGTGTTAAAATATATAAAAGTAACGTAAATTATTTTGCATAAAATGGCAGAAATAATTTTGTTTTGTGAATAACGTGAGTGATTAACACCATTACTGCGTGATAATTTGTATCATACCATTTGTGGAGCTTGAACCACAATGAAGGAAGTTTAAGTTACAAATTGTGTTAGTCTACGACAATTGAGGAAAGTGTGTTATTCTACTGAAAGTAATGAAAATGTATACAAATATGAATTTAAATTATCAAGCAAACCATCGTGTACATTTCATTTTGTGTGATACAGCCATCAATGTCACCATTCATCATATTCAGGTAGATATTTGTGCATGTCACAGCCTCACATTATACGGTAAACCAACATAAGTTAATAGCCACTAGCGAAGGGCTACAACTCCCGCCCAAGGGAAAGAAGTAAGACCCTCGAAGGCCAGAGTAATCCAGGGCCTTCTCGAAGGACTGGTCAGTGAGTCCACTGTCCCGTGGACACTGATGTGGCCCGCCTATTGCGGGGTCCACGAGGAACTCGGACAGAGTTACCACCCGTGTCGGATTGCGACACGTGTGAACCGGCAGAGACAGACGGGACATCGGAGAGGCAACAGGGCCTGCCTTAGAGGGACTTAATAGTTCAGACCCATGTGTTTTTAGGGTCATAGACATATGCTAGATAGTTTGCTTAGAATGTTTGTTATAATCATGTGTGCTGTTAAACCTCTGTGATAAGCAACTTATTAGTGCGGGCTTGTTAAACCCACTGCGCCAACGCACTGTATACCTAAATACAATAAATATTGTTATATTATATTTAACGGAGTTATTGTTGCCTGTTTGAGCCCGAGACCAGATCCCCTAGAGATCCAACACGCTGACAGGCTTTTTGGAAGCTCGTCCGGGATATGAACCCGGGACCTCGCGCAGACAGATTTTAATGGAATCATTTCTGGCCATCTCGTACATAGATCAATAAGAGTAAAAATATATCTATTCCCTTTGCTTGAGATGTGGTTTAACGGACCTACTAGATCAACTGCCCACGATTTGAAATGGCCTCGAGGCAGTTGTGGTGATTGAATTTCTGCCGTAGGGTTTTTCCCCTTTTTCACCAGTTTCTGACATATATCACATGATCTACAATAGGATTTTATGTCTTGGCAAAATTTCGGCCAATAAAATTGGGTCAGGACCCTAGCTCTAGTCTTTTCGTACCCCATATGACCTCCGAAAGGTGAATCATGGGCTATCTTTAGTACTTTTTCACGATGTGCTTGAGGTAGAACTACTTGCTGTATCGTGGTCTGATCTCTGGGGTTTTTTAAATTTTTTAAACTAAAATCCCCCGCAAAATTTTTTTTTTTTCTTTTTAATCT
>JACEFZ010026005.1:130000-137101 GCA_014155875.1 Cepaea nemoralis | reverse complement strand
AAGGGGGGGTGGCAAGAGACAGTGAGAGACATTAGAAAGGCAAGCGACAATGAGGAGAAACGGGTTTGAGAAAAAGAATGAACAGAAGAAAAGTTAGCATGAGGTATGTTTGTGTGTGTGTGTGTGGGGGGGTTATTGTGAGAGATAAAGAGAGAGAGAACGAGAGAGAGAGAGAGAGAGAGGGGAAGAGGGGGGGGGGAGGGGGAGAGAGAGAAAAAGGGGAATCCAGTTTGAATATATTTTTTTCACTCTTATTATATAGATAAAATTCTCTTAAACATATCTAATATAAATACCAAGATCTTTTTAAAATGCAAAGATTCCACTAAGTAATCCAACAGAAAATAGAGAATTTTATTTAAACTTTGCAACAGAAGACTACGGATTCTACTAACATAACCAACAAATGCCCTGCCATCAACATAACATAGCAAAACCACTCAACATATCCAACATCCAATACGCTAATAAGACAAGAGACTAAGCAAGACATTGTATCCAATTTTATAAGAAAACGCCGTTGGAACTACTCGGCCATGTACTCAGAATGGACAAGACACGACTCCCCAACCAAGCCCTCTTATGCTCACCAGAAGGGAAAAGAAAACGGGGAAGACCAAGAGAGACCCTGCGTAGAACCATCATCAGAGAAGGCTCATTCAACGGCCAAGTGAACATCCAGGATCTACAACAGGTAGTAGCGAAACCGCCGGACATGGAGAGCCTTGGCTTGTGCCCTATGCGCCGCCTTAGGCTTAAGAGGAAGGACTAACTAATATCCAACATAAGATAGCAAGATACTATTAACATATCCAATAGAAGATAGCAATATACTACTAAACATATCCAACACAAGATAATAAAATACTACTCAATATATCCAACAGAAAACAGCAATATATTACTCAACATAACATACTCAATAGAAGACACTAAATCTTCGTGAAATAACCTTTTTTTACAACACGATGTTTTTAATACACTTCTCCGATGATTTTGGGAAAGACAAGACATTAAGAAAAATCACGGGTCAAGCCATATCATACTGACCTGACCTAATAACCGAAAATCGATACCATTATTACGCTTAGGGCGGTGACTGCAATAAAATTCCCCCTCGTCCTAGTTTTTATATGCCACTGTTTTTGCGTGAAGCTGTGGCAACTAATTTAGTGGTCAATGTTCTGGCTTATCAGACTGGCTGCCTGAATTCAATTCCTAGTATGAGGGGATCATCTTGGGGTCGAATCTTGTCTTATAAGGTCGGTATCAACGATTTATTTGGGAAGCGAAAATGAGCTGTCTTTGTATTCTGTGTCCCTTTCTATTCTATGGCTGTTTACTGTTTCAAAGTCAGGCGAGGATGATACATTTAGAGCGAAGTATAATATCATCAAATGCTAAATCAGAAGAGGAGATCGAATACAGATACAAAAAGGAAACCAACTCATCAAGAAATTGCACTAATTCTAAAGAACAAACACGTTTTAGTAGATACTGAAAAAATAGCCCTCTACGAAATAATCTTTCTATCATCTCTATACTACTAATGACAAAGCTGGACTATGACAGGAAAAAAAGAAAAGTAAAAAATCAACAATGGAAATTAGATTCATGAGATGAATACTCAATGCATCAAAAATATTAAAAAAAATTATTAGAAATGAAGAAATCAGAACTTGAGTGGGGGTTATAGCAGAGCTATAGTTCATTTAAGAATAGCAAGGTAAATGGTTTGGCCATTTACCTAGGCTAAAATCTGACAGAAGAGAGCACCAAGAGAGGACAGTGCAAAGAATGTTGGAAACATATGACTGCCGACTTTGAATGCAAAGACGGCACTTAATAAATGCGATTTCTTCGGAACGCTTGAGGCAATTAAAATAGCGTGAGAAACAAATTTGCAAGCACATATCATCACTGATAGAAGTTTAGGAGAGGTGCAGAGATAACAGGAAACACGAAACAATATAAACGGTGTCAACTAGTACTTTGCCTTAGCGGGATACAAACCTAATAATAAATATTCCTTGTACACGCCATAAGGGGGCGAAAAAACAGGCGAAATTATCCCCGGAAGCCTTGGAGATGTGGTTTTCTGGAAGAATGCTGAAAATTAATTGGACTGCCAAAATGAGCAATCTGAACATATTGAGGGAAGCTGAGTCGCAAAGACAACTTGTCACAAGCCTCAGAAAGAGGCAGTCATCGTTTTATTTTTCTACGTTAAGAGAAGACAAAAACTGAAACATGTCATGACAACGCCGGAAAGATTTACGGAAAGAGAGATATAGGAAGACAGCGGGAGCAGATCCTGGACGGTCTTGTGTCATGGCACGGAAATGAGTCAACACACGAATTGATCCATGACGTCAGAGATCACAATTTATGGAGAGTCGTGATCGCCCACGCCAGCCGGCAAAGCACTGGATGATGATGATGAAGTGGCAGTGGGTATATGGTGCTAGAGCCAAACCTGCATAGACCAATTCATCCCTCGAGAGGTGACGTCATGATATTCATTTATACCTTCACTTACAGAGCTATTTTCTGGTACCCTATTAGGATGGGTCGGTCTGGGATCCTGGGTCAGTTCTGAAAGTCCTCGAATCTGAACACACGACTACCAGGCTTGCAGGCTAGCGATTGGCGATTAAACTACCACACACCCAGATTCAAACGTACGACATGAAACTGACAACAGCGACTGACTGACTCGTAATAAAAAGGCTCATTTGTTACAAGTATAGCTACATTTCCGATCCTGCCGCATTGTTATATTTCCATTACACAAGTGTCCAGTCTACGACAAGTAAACCGATGAGTAATTGTTTTATATACACATCAACATTGATGGGAAAGATTTAACTGATTCAGTGCCGAAGGATAATATATGTCAAAATGTGACCTCCCATTTGGATAGACGGACGATATATCGCCATAATATGATCATCGTATTGTTTTGCTTTTGCTTCGCAGTTCCAATGCTCAATGAACGTACATTTACATTATTATACTTGTTCATTTAATTGTGTACCAGTTTTGTCCCAAACCAACTTTTTTGTTGGCACTGAATCAGTTCAGCATAAAAAAGCATGTTTACTGGAACCGAGTAGCAGCAGTTAAAATCGGAAACAAAGAGGGAGGTTACGAACAGATAAAGCTAGGAGTACGACAGGGGTGTGTCTCTTCTCCCTCTGTAGCAGTGTTTCCCCACTTTTGTTGTGCTATGCCCCACCTAAGCCTTTCGAAAATTCTCATGGCCCCCCCCCCCCCCCCCACCGCCCTGGCCCCCCCCCCCCCCAAATATAAGTTATTTTTATATATTAAAAAATTGAAATGTTCACTAAAGAAACTTGATTGATAGGTTTTAGGAAGAAATCACTAGGAAATTATTGAGAAAACACAGTAAGTAAATTTTCAAAACATATAATGGAGAACAGAAATTCAAGTACAAAATAATTTTAATGAAAGATTTTTCTATATTATATTAATTATTAGTAATTATTTATTATTTAAATTTAGTGAGATCCTGGCGCTTGATGCTTGCTGCAAAGAGATCGTATGTCAGGTTCCAATTTAGTTAACTTCAGTCTCAAGTCTCCCCGTTTTGTTATATCCAGCCAATTTCTTCCATTTTCGAATTGCCCCCCTTAACAATCGAATTGCCCCCCTGTGGGGCGTGGGTCCCACGTTGGGAAACACTGCTCTATAGTGAAGTAATATTCAGAGAGATGAAAGAGACGCAAGGAACACTAATCGACTATTATAATGTAAATAATATACGCAATGCAGATGACGCAGTATTGGTGGCGGATAATGCAACAAACCTCCTTGAATATCAATAAAACAGTAGCAATGGTGATATCAAAGAAAATGGTGACACCAAAATGTGACATAGAAATAGAAGGGAGAATTCTTAACTGAGTGGATAATTTTAAATACCTAGGGGCATTTATAACATCAGGTGGAAGATGCACAACAGAGATTAGGAGCCGAATAGGGCAGGCAAAAGCTGCATTCCAGAAAATGAGGAGTATCTTGTGCAATAAGTCACTATCAATGAATGTAAGAAAGAGAGTGCTGAATTGCTTTATAGAATTAGTTTTACTGTATGGCAGTGAAACTTGGAATGCAAATGAACACATTAAGCAGAAATTAAAAGCAACAGAGATGTGACTCCTGAGACGAATGTTGCGAATTCCTTGAACTGTCAGAGTAACTAACAACCATTGCCTGCAAGAGGAGACTAAAACTAGAACATTATATACACCAATAAGAAAGAGACAAACAGCTTTCTTTGGTTATGTGATGAGAAGAGAGGCATTAGAGAACATTATGACAACCGGAAAGATCGCGGGGAAGAGAGGCAGAGGCAGACCAAGAGAAATGATGCTGGATGGATTGAGACGGTGGCATGGAGGAATGTCATCAACAGAGTTGATCCAGAAAACCAAGACCGAGATATGTGGTGACCCATGAACGCCTACGCCAGCTGGCAGGGCACTTGATGATGCTGATATATATATATATATATATATATATATATATATATATATATATATATATATATATATATATATATATCATATTTATATATAGTTCTTGTTTGTGAGTAGACGAAGGCTTTAGCTGCAACTACCATTTGGTACTTGTGCTGGTGTTCTAGTAAAGTGTACTATCATCTTCTCATTTTGCTGGCGATTCACTCGTTCTTTTACAGACGTTCAGCTATTTCGTTACATTCCTATCGATTACCCGAATTACACCTTCTATTATTGCAGTTTTATTCTGCCTTTCTTCACCAAAACAGACACATTAATTAGCTATCGCGAAAGCGTAAACAGCCCTATAGCATGCACTGTTAGCAGTACCCATTTTAATTTCCGGATATTTGATGCAGGCGGTACCAGCAGAAGTCTTCGCCTCCTGGCCCATCTAATCGTGGAGAAAATGACTATTATAACCAGCTATAAAAAGGTGGCTTTCAAATTACCGAAGGCCCAGAAGGTTAATAACTTTTATGGTTATAACACTGGGGGAGACTTACTGAGATTAATTAGACAATTTCATTTACCGGATGAGTAATCTGGTTTTCTTCTTCGTAGCCTGTATGCATTTATTTTTGTCAGAGTGCACTCCAGACTTAATTCCACGGTAGGCGAAGTAACTGATACACTATCATACTGTTGCGCTGGTTAAATTAATTAATTTTATTCCTTTTCAGGACACTGCAATGAATGCAAACATTTAGTGGTTATTTGTGATTTACTATGTAATGTTGGTTCAGTAGTTTGCCGTTTCTTTCTGACTGACCAACACCTCATACCATCAAAATCAACGCACAACGCTCGGCTTCCACATCGTCCGAAAGTGATTTAGATCCCTCGACTACGTGTGACGGGAAATTATGAACCTGCACAAATCACTATCCCCTTATACCACAGCACTGGTCGTTCCGCTGACAGTGGTTTCAAAACCTTTGATGGGGAATGTTTGGTGACATTTTATAACGTTAATAAACCCAGTCTCAAAACATAGACAGCAGACAGTTTTCTAGTAGGCGAGGCCGAGATGGATTAAAAATATGACAGGAAAAGACCTCACATTCAAGGCATGTAGAATGTTGGATATATGGGACCACAGGACATGGTGATGTGGATATCACGGAGGCAGGCTTGTACTGCCAAGGTCAATTCCTAATACCGTTTTAGGTGGGTCGAAGCTGAAACCTGGGCACATGAACAAACATAAATCCAGTCTCGAAGGGGAAACGACCACGTGACAGCCAGACGGCGGGGCAAGCATGCTGGCCACCACGTTACCGCAGATCGTTATATAATAATATGCCAAAGGATTATATACATTCGCTTCAAGATGTGGAATGAGTTGAGTTGAATTGGGTTGAATTGAGTTGGGATGAGTTGAGTTAAGTTAAGTTGAGAACCCACATCACAGCATCCGGACATTTACGTGCGTACTCCATTATCGTCTTCAACAATCAGCGAAGAGTCTTAATATTAACGGTACCAGTAGCAGTCTGATTGCGTCTCCACCTGTCCTTTCCTCGGAGTACTGACTGTCGGCCAGATTCTCTTATCACTCCCTGCAGCACCATTCTCTCCAGGCTTTGATGATAGATCTGTTCTTCTACACTATACAAATGACCCCAAAGAGCCCCTGACCACATCTGCCTTATCAGGCACCAACACCCCACCGAGCGGCGCAGACCCAGACAATCTGTCCGACTACTCGTATCACACCACATCAGCTTGTCGTGGGGAAAAAATCCAATAGATGCTAGAGGTGGAATTATACACCTATTTAGGTAGCATGTGAAATAAGAATACTAAAAGAGACGGGAGATGTTATAGTACTAGGAAATGTTTGGATGTCAAATGACATTAAACTTAGCTCCAGGCTTAGAATACTCAATTGTAACGTTAAATCATGGCAACTCTAGGTAAGACGACCACAACGCACACACTGAAACAAGTCTGGCAGTGGAAATGTGATTTTTGAGCAAGATCCAAAGAATACCACAGACAGACACGTAACCAATGAGTAAATCCTTCAAGTCGCAGCTGAAAATCGTAAACTGATTAAAGACATAAATCTAGCTTTTGACTTGGACAGCATATTACCTAAAGTAAATGTACCGTACTTAGTTAGATGAATCTTTATTATACTAGCTGACATTTGAGATGATTATTATTGTATTCAGGTTTTATTTTCTCTTTTAGAGGGAGTGAGGCAGAGACAAATCAATAGAACTAGTGATTGATTGTCTGAGACGATGGAATGGAAGAGTATCAGCAGTAGAATTGCTGCTTGATTGTCTGAGACGATGGAATGGAAGAATACAGGTCTGAGATGATGGAATGGAAGAATATCAGCAGAAGTACTGTAGCTTGATTGTCTGGGACGATGGAAAGTAAGAATATCAGCAGTAGAGCCTTTGTTTGATTGTCTGGGACGAAGGAATGGAAGAATATCACGTCTGAGATGATGGAATGAAGAGTATCAGCAGAAGTTTGGCGCTTGAATGTCTACGACGACGGAATGGAAGAATATCAGCATTGCAGCTGCCCAGTAGACCAA
>JACEFZ010026005.1:110000-125000 GCA_014155875.1 Cepaea nemoralis | reverse complement strand
GATGTGTGAGTGGATGTGCGATGTAGGGGTTGGTGGGGGATGTGTGTGCGTGGGTGGGGAATATGTGGTCGATGGAGATGTGGCTGGGGGATGGGTGTTTGGAGGTAGGTGTGGGGAGAGGATGTGTGGGTTAGGATGTGTATGTGGATGGGAGTGGGATGCGTGTGTTGGTGGGGTATGTTTGTGGGTGGCGAGTGTTTTTGGTTGGGGAACAGGTGACGGCAGTGTGTCTGGGTGGGGGATGTGCGGGAGGGGGATGGGTCGGTTGGTGGGGTATTTATGTGTCCCTGTGTGTGTGTGTGTGTGGGAGGGTGGGGGTGTGTGTGTGGGTGGGTGGGGTGATGTATGGGTAGGTGGGAGATGGGTCTCATAACATGGTAATTTGCCTTGTTTATATTTACAACATTCATTTCACAATGTATATTTTTCTTCCTATGTAATGTATAATGCTCTTGATGAACAAAAGACGAGTGATTGGAAGGGCTGAATGTAAGACGGACCTGCGTGCCCAATTTGGGACCCTTTTAAAATAAAGTTGATTTGATTTGATTTAGTTACACATTTCACGTATATAAGGATTACAGCTCTTTGAATGCAGTTAAACAATTTCAATATAGAAGTAAAACATCGCCTAGAGTTTTAGTTGTTAAACAATGTCACAGATAGAAATTAAACATCTCGTTGAGTTCTAGTAGCTCAACAATGTCACAGATAGAAATTAAACATCTCGTTGAGTTCTAGTAGCTCAACAATGTCACATATAGAAGTTAAACATCTCGTTGAGTTCTAGTAGCTCAACAATGTCACAGATAGAAATTAAACATCTCGTTGAGTTCTAGTAGCTCAACAATGTCACATATAGAAGTTAAACATCTCCCAGAGTTATAGCTGTTACACATTTTATTTAACATATAGTAGTTAAACATCTCCAAGAGTTGTAGTAGTTCAACAATGTCAAACATAGAAGATAAACATCTCCTAGAGTTCTAGTTGTAAAACAATGTCACATATGAAAGTTAAACATCTCCTAGCGTTCTAGTTGTTAAGCAATTTCACATAAAGAAGTTAAAAATCTCCCAATATTCGAGTAGTTCAACAATTTCACATATAGAAGTAAAACATCTCCTATATTTCTACTAGTTCAAAAATGTCACATACAGAATTTAAACATCTCCTAGAGTTCCAGCTGTTTAACAATTTCACATATAGATGGTAAACATCTCCCAGTGTTTTATTTGTTAAAAAATGTCACATATAGAAGTTAACATCTCCTAGAGTTATAGTGGACTCCCTGGCCCTAGAGTTTAGCGACTTTCTCTGTAAACCATTTTATCCACATAAGCAAAGGCTGCTGCGCGAGAATCGGTGGCGGTTCTCGCTGCGCTCGTTACTTACGAGATATGTGAGCTGGCCGCTCAGAAAGCAATGTCAAACAACTGAGCGTAATCTTGCCAAGAAATCAACAACAGCGGTAAAATGCTGGTGTTGACAGCGATGTCCTGTAATAGGATATGCGAATAAAAGAGTTCTAGTAATTAAACAATTTCAGATATAGAGGTAAACATCTCCTTGAGTTCTAGCTGTTAAACAATTTCACATATAGGGAAGATAAACATCCTCTAGTGTTTTAATTGTTAAACAATGTCACATAAATTAACATCTCCTAGAGTTCTAGTAGTTCTACAATTTCACATACAGAAGTTAAACAGCTCCAGAGTAATTAAATAATTTCAGATATAGAAGCAAAATATCTAGAGTTCTAGTATCTAGTTAACAGTTTAACTTATCACAGTTAAACAATTTATATATGTCTAGTATCTAAATAACCGCGTAAATATGCAATTAAAACAATCACACAGTGTTTTCTTATCTACGAAGTTAACAGTTTCACACAGCAAAGTTAAACAGCTTTCCAATTCATAACAAGTTCCGAACATTTCAAGTTTCAACTCCAGAGGTTATTTTAAGTCAAAGGAAGTTGTTGAGCTGAGTTTAATTGAGCTGAGTTGAGCTGTGTTGTGTTGAGGTGTGTTGTGTTGAGTTGAGTTCTTTTGTGTTGTGTTGTGTTGAGTTGAGCAGAGCACAGCAGAGTTGAGGCTGAGCTGAGCTGAACTGCGTTGAGTTAAACTGAGTTGAATTGAACAAGAACCTACAAGACAGCACTCGAGACATCCCATAAGTGATCCGTCCCCATCTTCAACCACCATCGAAGAGTCCCAAATACTAATGTTACCAGAAGCAGTCTGATTATGTGTACGTCTGGCCATTCCTCTGAGTCCTGAGTGTAAACCTGAGTGTCTGCAGCATCATTTCTCGCCCGGCTGTGATGATCTATCTGTACTTCCGCACTGCACACACGATCCCCAAAGACCCCGACGAATGTCCTTGTAGAAACATCCAACAGATGCGTTCTATTGTCGATTAATGAATTGAAGTATAGTTATGAATGGAAGTTAGATGCCTATCCAGCATCAATGCGGTTGTCATGGCATCGCGCCATATGTCTTCTAAATGAGATGTCTTATTGTACTTACGGGGTCCCCAATTGATGCTTCACTGTATTACGTTTATCACATGTGTGTCTGTCTCAACCAATATTCTCAACTATCTCGATTTTGTTGGATATTATTTATTTATAACATTATTTAATAATATTCCATTAACCCGTAAAACAGTCAGGTGCCTTATCCTTAAGAAAAGTTGTCTGCAGTGGGTCTTCACACTTTCCATCAATATTATCTCAAAATTACCATTCAAGAAAACCCCATTAAAAAGCCTGGCATTTTTCAGTAATCTTTCGCACGAGTTTATAAAAACGTCGAAATGTTAATCGTGTCGGTTTGCATTTCACGGTGTTGAGCATTGGAATTATTCCGAGAAACAAAAATAGCAGCTGTGAAAAGCAGAGATCAACAAGCCAGGCATGAAGTCTGTGTATTCTTTCCCGTTTGGGCATTCTGACTTTGGGGTTCTCAAACTGTTGAGGTGTATAGTTAAATGTGTGTGTTTTATGATGGCAAGTGCGTTGACTTATGGCAAGGTATGTCCGTCTAACTGTATGTCTGTATGTCTGACTGTCTATCCGTCTATCTGCATGTCTATCTCCCTGCCTACCTCTTAGTCTGCCTGTCTGTTTGTTTATTTTTCTGCTTGTCCCAATGTATGAGTGCATGTCCGTGTATGTGTGTGTCTATGTCTGTCGGTCTATCTGCCTGCCTGTCTGTCTCTCTGTTTGTCTGTCTGTCTGCCTGTCTGCCTACCAATCTTTCTCTGTATTTGTCTGTCGGCCTATCTGTCTCTTTGTCTGTATGTCAGCCTGCCTGATTGTCTGTCCGTCTGCGTGCTTGTCTGCTTGTCAGCTTGTCTTTTGCCTGTTTGTCTATCTGTCTCTCTGCATGTATGTCTGACTTTTTGTCTGTCTGTCAGTCTGTCTGACTGTGTGTTTGTTGAATTGTCTATCTGTCTGAATTATGTTTGTCTTTCTGTATGTATGCCTGGCTGACTATCTGTTTATCTATCTGTCTGTCTATCTGTTTATCTGAATAACATCAATCAATCTATCAATAAATTACCGTCTTTTAGATAATTCCCACCCACACACACAAATATACCATCCATCGTCCGATGAACCAACCAACAAACCATCCATAATCCAATGAACCAACCAACCCATCAAACAAACAACAAACCATCTAATCAACAAACAAATCATTCAACTAACACTCCTTCAACCAACCACCTAACCAACGAAACAGTCAGCCAGACAGCCAACCAACCATAAAATTAACCAACCAACCAAACAACCAACCAAGAAACAAGCCAGTCAACTAACAATCCAATCAACCAACCAACTAACCAAAGAACCAACCAACCAGTCGACCAATCAACAACCAAAAAAAACCAGTCAACCAATCAACCAACCATCCATGCAGTCGTACACGGTCTTCCAGTCTGAACGCTCTACAACAAATCAAAGCTGCCACGAATGAACTTAGACTTTTCTGAAACAACCTTCAAACTAACACCCGCTTTGAGAAGTAACTCATTCATTCATTCATTCATTCATTCATTCATTCAATCATTCATTCATTCATTCATTCATTCATTCATTCATTCATTCAGTCAGTCAGTAGTATGTCCTTTGCATACCCTGGCTTCCATAACAACCCTTCGGAAAATGTCTCGGTCATAAGCAAGATGTCCCGCGTCCGATACATCCATCTGGAGATGAAAAGTAACTACTTAGACCATTTACTTTTCAGTTGCTGCTCAAAAGCACAATATCGCGACCCCTACAGAAGCATCATATTTCACGCTGTTAACAAGAAGTTCATTGTGGTGCTGCTACCTAACCTGAGACCCGCTGGCATAGATAATTCACTAGAATTAACGTTTTCTGTGTATTGATTTTGACAGGTCGGATTGTTTTTAACGGAAACCTCACACAATGGCTGGAGGATGTTAGAAATCTCTTAAGATATGCTGTTGCTAAGATATTTTACTTGTTAAGCATGGATAGGTTCTTGAATCCTGAGTACGTCTACTTGTATGTTCCCAGGACATGTTACCTGCCTGTGTTACCTGGGATAAGTTCTCCGAGCGGCTAGCACACTTACCTGCCGCCTCAACAATCAAGGGTTCTAATCAACAGAGGGGGATTTTTATTTTTATTTACTGACCTGTGCTGGGTTGGCCCAGCCTAATTTAGATACAAGAAACTATACTGGGAAGTAAATGCAATCGGTGCGATATTTTCCACGTCACTCATCGAGTATTGATCGATCTAAAAATATGGAATAATTACCATATACTCAATACAACATTGATTTAGGGAAGGTTCCCTTGCATTATTTTTGTTTGATTTCTAAATTGTGTTATGTATTATTTTCCCTGCATTAAGATACACCGAGCCATATTTGATAGAATAGATTTATCGGGACAGTATGCGAATTCCGTATGACTACGAAAATTCAGAAATGTGTTTATCAGAACCATACGCTAAAGAAAATAGAGAAGATGACCCTAAGCATGAATCGTAGCAAGAAGAAGAAGAAGAAGAAGAAGCAGAAGAAGAAGAAGAAGAAGAAGAAGAAGAAGAAGAAGAAGAAGAAGAAGAAGAAGAAGAAGAAGAAGAAGAAGAAGAAGAAGAAAGAAAGAAAGAAAGAAAGAAAGAAGAAGAAGAAGAAGAAGAAGAAGAAGTAGTAGAAGAAGAAGAAGAAGAAGAAGAAGAAGAAGAAGAAGAAGAAGAAGAAGAAGAAGAAGAAGAAGAAGAGACATGCGAAACCAACTGTCTCCTTGAATTATAAATATTCATATTCTGCGACACCTTCCAACGGAGACTTATCACTAATGGCGCCTCCCACATGATGTGGCATTTGTGGTAGATGAAACCTTCCAGGCATGTAATGAACGATTCTTAGTTCCCGTGTGTAAAAACACGACACCAGAATGATACCACTTCTCTCAGTGTTATCAAATGAGAAACAACACTAGGTATAAAAATTGCCACTAAACATTCTAAGAATGTCGTCTTCTGTCAACGGCACGCAGTTTATGGGCGTCTGTTATTTATTCTGGATACAGAATCGGTACAGAGTTGATTAAACACTTGAAGCGTTACATTCATGTTTGTTTTGGTTATATTCCTGATGGTTTGGTTAAGCAGCCAAGGAATGTGTTGTCGTGTTATCACACCAAAGGAATAATCAATAACAGGAGATGGGAAGATTTGGTACTTGTATGGGCGGGAATGATTATCTTGTAAACGTCTTTCTAGTGATGTTATTGTTATTCTTCGTGCTGTGCTGCCATAACTGTCAAAACAACATTCCTATCATCGTCGTCATCATCGTTCGTGTTCTACCTTGTCATCATCATTATCTTTATCATCATCAGCATTATCATTATAGCCATCATTATTAACCATCATCATCATCATGATAATAAGGGGGGGGGGCTGAGTGGTCTCGAGGTATCTCGCCGGTGAGGGCCGGGATTTTTTCACTTGGACTTCTAGTAACACAATTTCCCCTGGTCTCTGGGTAGTGAGATCGGATGCCCGTGTGTATTGTTGTGCAATTAACAAAAAACCCTTGGCAGTTGGAAATAAAACAAATAAAGTAGCCTAACGGTGCTTCCCGGGCAAAATTTCGAATTAAAAATCTACCCAAAGTATTTCAGGATCCTCGCCGGTGCTACAGAATTCGTGCACTGAGCTGAGATTCTCAGCACTCAGGTGTGAGTTAGGAGTAGAACGGAGCACATGTGCGTGATGCTGATCCGTCGACTAAACTAAAACTAAACTAAACATCGTGATGTTCTTCTTCTTCTTCTTCTTCTTCTTCTTCTTCTTCTTCTTCTTCTTCTTCTTCTTCTTCTTCTTCTTCTTCTTCTTCTTCTTCTTCTTCTTCTTCTTCTTCTCTTCTTCTTCTTCTTCGTTTTCGTCTTCTTTCTTTCTTTCTTTCTTTCTTTCTTTCTTTCTTTCTTACATTCTTTCTTTCTTTCTTTCTTTCTTTCTTTCTTTCTTTCTTTCTTCTTCTTTCTTACTTCTTCTTCTTCTTCTTCTTTCTTCTTCTTCTTCTTCTTCTTCTTCTTCTTCTTCTTCTTCTTCTTTTCTTCTTCGTTTTCGTCTTTCTTTCTTTCTTTCTTTCTTTCTTTCTTTCTTTCTTTCTTTCTTTCTTTCTTTCTTTCTTTCTTTCTTTCTTCTTCTTCTTCTTCTTCTTCTTCTTCTTCTTCTTCTTCTTCTTTCTTTCTTTCTTTCTTTCTTTTTCTTTCTTTCTGTCTTTCTTTCTTTCTTTTTTTCTTTCTTTCTTTCTTTCTTTCTTTCTGTTTTTCTTTCTTTCTTTCTTTTTTTCTTTCTGTCTGTTTTTCTTTCTTTCTTCTTTCTTTCTTTCTTTCTTTCTGTCTGTTTTTCTTTCTTTCTTCTTTCTTTCTTTCTTTCTTTCTTTCTTTCTTTCTTTCTTTCTTCTTCTTCTTTCTGTCTTTCTTTCTTTCTCGCGGCTACTCCATAGGACTAGCGATTATGATATAAGGAACGCCTATGTGTCCTTGCGGTCCACGATGAATAACGGAACAGTACCACTGTCACCTACCAAGCATTGCATAAGAGACAATTAAGACGGGTTGGAGGGAAATTTGGTACCACTTTCCTCGGGAAAGATTAACTGCAATTTCCAACCAATTTCCGCACGTCTACACAGGCTATTGTGTGAAATGGTTAAGGCACTAAATCATATTTAGAGATTAAAGGCAGCGCAGGAGGGTCTAGCCGAGTGAGTAAAATGCGGCGCTCTCAGTTGGGAGACCCTAGTTCGAATCCTGGTTAGTGTTACTTTTTTTTCTGTTGAGGGTAAAAAGAAAACCCTAACCTGCATATGCGATGGCGACTGCACAGGTTAGGCGGCTTTAATTCCTCATCCTCAATCCTCCCTCCCGTCCTACATGGCAAGGTACTAACGCAGTAATGACAGTTAGGCAGCAGAAAATGTGGGTGGGGGAGGGGGTGTGGAAGAAAACCGAATGAGACATGATGGGCCTTGCAGTAGCTAGCACAAAAACCTCATTGAGTGGTGGAAAGATAGCACGGAATCCCCATTGACAGATGGAAAGATAGCACGAAAACCCCATTGACAGATGGAAAGATAGCACGAAAACCCCATTGAGAAATGGAAATAGAGCAAAGGAACTCAATTGCAAGGTGGAAAGATTGCACGGAAACCCCATTGCAAAGTGGAAAGATAGCAAGGAAACTGCATTGCAAGGTGGAAAGATATCAAGGGAACCCCATTGCAAGGTGGAAAGATAACACGGAATCTCCATTGAGGATTGAAAAGATTGCGCTCAAACACCATTAGTAGATAGAATGATAACACGCAAACCTCATTCAGAGATAGAAAGATAAAACGGAAACCCCATTGAGAGATAGAATGATAACATCCAAACCCAAATGAGAGGCGGAAAGATAACACGGAAACCCCATTAAGGCAAGGAAACCTCATAGAGAGGTGTATGCTGTGGCGAATTGGCATAGACTCCTGTATAATTCCAGATCAGTCTAATTAGGTTTGTCTTTTTTTAATAGATTATATTTAAGCCAGGTAGCTTAATACTTAAGAACCGGCCACACAGAACATGGCGCCAGTAAAGGTAAGTCTGAAGTCTTGTAATCCTGTTAGTGCCATACATAAATTGTTACTTTTTCTAACAGGTTACATTGTTTTAATATTTACTTTAAGAGGGTTTCAATGAAAGAGGCTCAATGCATTGCACTGATTTGAGTCCATATGATTCGGTTTTCTTTTCTAGAGCGCTATGCCGAATGCGTCACACAGAAGATTCAATCTGGAAATCTATAGCCTCAATAAAGTCCCCCCCCCCCCCCCCCACCCCACCCCACGCCTAGATGACGTGCAAAAGCATTGCACTTTTGAATAGAATGGAGGAGTCTGGAAGCTAACCTACAACTGTCGGCGTGCGACGCAGGTGATTTGACCTCTTGACCACGAGACCTGAACGCGTCCTTTATTATTGTCTATTACAGTGGTTCTCAACTGGTGGGGAATTCCCCACCCCCGGGGGGATTTTAAGGTTTCCAGGGGGTGGGGGGGGGGGGGGGGTAATTCAGATTATTTCAATATCGCGTTAATACAAGAACCGATTACATGATATTGTTTTGCCCTCCATACTTTACGGTTCTGTACTTCTCGCCCTTCTGAAATTCATTTGATAACGTAAGTAGACCCGCAAATAACGATTTATGTAGACGTCTAGACTTGTTCTAGTATGTGTTATTAAATTTTGTTTCCATTTTTACCCATACTGTGTAGGGGCAGGGGGAATATATAGGGAGGGAATACGAAAAAGAGGGGAGGGGGGATGACGTTCTAAAAATATGTTTAAGGTGAGCCCGGGGCAAAAATGGTTGAGAACCACTGGTCTATTACATCAAGTTAATAACTAAAGTATCTGAATGGGTTAGTCGAAGGCAAGAGAGGCGTAGGCAAACAACGATACAAGTGGGAAGAAAACATGAAGAGATGGACAACTAGAAGTCTGACAGAATATACCATTCAGACAAGAGGCAGACCGTGTTGAAGATCCATACAGCCAACCTTTACTGTGGAGTTGGCACCTGATTGAAGTAAATAAAGCAAAGGGCCCGTTTACAAGCCATCGTCACATTGGACACATTTTAATTTACCTATCAGCAATCTGTGGGTGATATGATCACGGCTTTCACTCCCCAAGACATTTCTTGGCGTCCATCTCTGGCTGAGTGGACCTGGGACGTCCGTCAGTTTTACAAGTTTGCGTACATGCGAATTCGAACTCATGACCATAGCGCTGGCACATATGATGGTCTTATCACTATGCCACAGCGGCTCCATGTACATCAGAATACATCTGAATAATGCAATATGTGGAAATTACCAACAAAAACTTCAGACATCTATGAAAAAAGACAACATTCAACTTCAATCATCCTATACATATAATAGCAAATTATTTGAACACTATCTCAGTACGGATTACCTTCCTCCTTAATAATAGATATAATAATAATAATAAAACCCTAGTATAACAGTCAATCCCCGTTTGGTAGGCCAGTATATTCCACACAGCTAATAACAAGTGCCACACCAGTTATTACTATTACTGAGTCGTGTAGTATTGATTTTTCATTTTCCACGTGCCTTTATAATGCATATCTTTTATATTGATGCTGTTCTCAGTTAGTCTTGAATGATGTGTGAATGGTATAATGTATGAAAGAGAGTGATAAAAGGGCAGAATTGTTAGACGGGCCTGCGTGCCCAAGTTCTTAACCCTTTGAAAATAAAGTTTTGTTGTTGTTGTTGCTGTTATCCTGACTTTCACCTTGCCGTCTCGAGAGACGATAGTTTGTAAAATGGGGTTATCTCTCCATAATACAAAGCCTGGGCTGAATTTAGAGACCGTGTGTTGACCATGCAGCATGATCACTCTCTCGGCCTGTCTAGTTTACATCAGAGGAAAGGTGACACCAATACGTCTGGAACAAGACAAGCTGCAGAAGCTGCCGGATCAGCAAAACAATGCTCTAACTGTCCGCCTATGAATCATCCACGAAGAAAAAAATAAACCTACAGTCAACTTCAATCATCCTATGGAAATAACCAACATTCAACTTCAGTCATCTATGAAATTAACCAACATTCACCTTCAATCATCTATGGAAAACAAAGCCCTACATTCAACCTCAATCATCCATGGCAATAACCAACACTCAACTTCAATCATCTATGGAAATAACCATTATTAATCTACAATCATCTATGGATATAACTAAACAGTCAACTCAAATTGTCTGTGGAAATAACCAACACTCAACATCAGTTAACTGAAACAAAATAACCAACATTAACCTTCAGTCACGTCTCAAGACTGCATGTAACAGAACACATTCTGCACTAAAAAAAAACAAAAAAACTGAAAACATTCAACTCCCCGGATTCGCACTTGTTTCTAGACACTAAACTCGATTTTACACTCTTTTCTTGGATGTTCCCATCCTGTTGAATGTCCGCGTGTTTACCGTCCTACTTTATCCAGGGTATTCTATGAACTTTTATGCAATATTTAATTTATAAAAGGTTCAGTGCCAAATAAAATTCGTTTTTTAACTAATAAAAATGGATGGCGGACAATGGGACGTAGATGTGCTACAGTTATGACTTTAAAGGTGTTAATATGGCAGCAGATATGCTGTATTATATATCAGATTAATTGATTCGGTGTCAAAGAATAATTTATCGCCAAATATGGCCTCTCATTTAGACAGAAGGGCGATATATCGGCGTACTATGGTTACCGTGTTATTTGATTTGTTTCGTAGTATCCGCAGCAATTTCAATGCTCAGGGAACGGAACTGTTCATTATAATACTTGTTTATATGATTGCGCATCATTTTGGTACAAGCCAACTATTTGGCACTGAATTACTTTAAGGGGTTTGCATATGGAAGACTACTGTATATAAGTCCATACTGTATATAAGACGATACATCATCCCACAACAATTAATCAAAACAATTGTTTCCCCGTAGTGAATCTGAATAACAAAGAAACAAACAATAGTGTGCACAATTTATTGTCTAGAATATTTCGCTGCATCTCGTTAGGTACATACTGCAGAAATAACTAATCATATATCTAAAGTAATTAGATGAATCCTTTAAGCTGAAGTACACACGTATTCGCACAGTAATTTCTATTGTCTGCCACGGTCATTTTAAACTGATTTAAAAATTACTATTTGCCACCAACATACAATTCTTTTTTCTAAAAAAAAACAAAAAAACGTCATACCACCAAATTGACTGGGTGGCCATGGAGAATCTACTTGGTCCTATTCTAGCTAACATTTACAGTTACACTTAGAAGATAAGAGACCCTCAGACATTAAACATTTGGTATTCTACCGTCGTCATGTGGAGGATGTAATATTCATCACCACAGACGAGCTACAAGCAACATCGGGCCGTCTGGGAACGTAGACTGGTCATAAATTAATTCCACAGCTACGCACATGTTCAGTACAAATGTGGCTTAGTAAGACACTGTTTGACTGTGGCAAAAAAGATATGCATCCTGGACATTCTGACAGGGGATCAATCTAAAGATTGTCTTAAAATAAAGGGCGACTGCCAACAGCCGAAACCAAAACCCGACGAAACATCAGTCCCTAAACTCAAGGTATTTATCCAGATAATCTTTAGAGGGGATGACGTAATCAAGGTCCGAAGGACCGGCTCATCACGGCAGTCGGTCGAACATTATATGCTGCAACTCCAGCTTTTAGATACAGAACCACACCTATTCCCAGCCCAATAGTAAAAGCGACTGTCCCTCTGTAATCCAATTCCAATTGTATTTATCAATATGCATGCAGGTGCCAGTCTACCTACATAGAGACAGAACAGAGAGGCAGTTACACAAAAGGGTGGTTGAATACATACCCAATTTGATTGACATAATAATACACAAAGACGATGGGAACCTGGCCAGGCCGACACTCTACAAACCTCCTACACCATCAATTGGACGGCACATTTTGGAAACCGGTCACGTGATTCTTAGAGACAATGGGTTTCGCGTGTTGTGTAACACACAAAATAGTCGCATGGTAAATGCGACAGAAGTGACACAATTAATCTCCATAAGCCAGCTTTGTGCAAACAGAAAACAAAAACATAATAGTCAGTTTAAAATTACCTGAAATTACTGTGAGAATATGTGTATATTCCAACTTGACGGATTTATCTAATTACTTTTGTTTATATTGGGTGATTTCTCCAGTATATATCTGACGAGATTCAGAGAAATATGCCAGGCAGTAAATTGTGCGATAAATTAATGAGTTAAAATACACGTTGGTCTTCATATGTTTTGTGTCAGGAGAATGCTCTTCTTTGAGTTAATCTTCACTGTTCGTTCCAGCATAAACAAACAGTTTGAGAAGGCCTGGTCCATGGGTAGACAATTCAATTTCCAGATCTGTCTCTGTATTCTCATTCATAGGTCGACGCGTAAAAAGATTTGGACTTTTGTTATCTCCCTTCTGTTGGCACATTCGCGTGGTATGCTTAGGAGAAATCTTTAACGCTTTTATTCTAGCAGTCAGCCATTTCAATATAAATCTATTTTAAGGTGTAGATAAAGTTGCTTGGACTACGTGCACGAGTCGATAGGTAGTCAGTGGTTCCATCCAGAGTTGGCACCCAAGCCTCGTTCTACCTTCTCATGCCAATGTGAAGGTAACATATGTCTAAGAAGAAGGGAAAAAAAGAAGAAGAAGAAGAAGAAGAAGAAGAAGAAGAAGAAGAAGAAGAAGAAGAAGAAGAAGAAGAAGAAGAAGAAGAAGAAGAAGAAGAAGAACGAGAAAATAAGAAGAAGAACGAGAAAAAAAGAAGAAGAAGAACAAGAAAATATGAAGAAAAAACAGAATAATACAAGAGGATGTATAAGCAAACCAGAAGAAGCGTAAGACCGTAGATGCAATGTTATTCCCAATCCTCCTCCCACACTTACACGGATTAGACAGTAAATTCAACCGGAAACTCCCTACTGATTGAGAAAATAAGAAACGCTGATGACGTCATTAAACAGACACCACAGGAGGTTTTGTGCGTTGGCGTATGGTTTCATTTATAAGACGGCCGCTGTTAGGCAACGACAAGGATGTGTACTTGCTGAACCGATGGTCCTATGTTCGGATCCTGACAAGGCGAGGTTGTCGTTTCAAACCGACCTGGATTCCTAGGTGGATTAAGACTGTGTAGCGGGAACTGTTATAGAAAGTAAAAAGAAAAATCTGCTGTGGCATTGATCAACTGACCCGTCGTGTGTCAATAGGTCTGCATCAATATGGGGGTAGAACTATATACGAGGGTAAGTTAATAAATACGTTACAGATGGCTGTAAAAAAATAACTACACATGAAACCAGTTTATTTTGCATACACACATTGTCCCTTTATTTCTCAACATAATATCCACGAATATTGATGAACTTATCCCATCGTTTTATCAGTTCTCCCAAAATAGCTGCATAGAACTGCGTGCTTTGTTTTCATTTGCCGGCCATCCCACAGAACTGTGTGACTTACTTATTGACTCGCCCTCGTAACCTTTTTTCTACCTAGCTTTGCACCGCTATACGGGACAAACATTTGTCAGCATAACCATTGACAACCCACCTTGGCGGGAGACATTTCGCAAATGACGCCGAAGTTGAATGTGAAGTGAAAACGTGGTTTAGACAACGGAGCACGCAGTTCTATGCAGCCGGCTTGGGAGGACTGATAAAACGATGGAATAAGTGCATCAATGTTGGTGGAAATTATGTTGAGAAATAAATGGACAATGTATGTATAAAAATATATAAATAATCTGGTTTCAAGTTGTTATCATAGTTAGTTATTTTTTACAGCCATTTGTGACTTACTTATTGACTTACCCTGGTACATGCGTCGATCTGTGGCGAAGAGGTTACGGACGTAGTTCTTAATCCCGCATTCCGCGTTCGAAACACAGTTGCAGCCGATTTAGCAGCTGACCGCCTTGCGCTGGTTTTTACGAAATGGTATGGGTGCCGGTCGTTCAGAAAGCTATGACAATCTACTGAATGTAAACATGCCAAGAGATCACAACAGCAAAAAATGCTTGGGTTGACTGCAACGTCCTATAAAGGTTATGCAATTAACGTTTTTTCAACCATATACTTAATACTCGTCGAGGTGTGCAGAAGCCGCCTGTACGTTTACTCACTACATCCTCATCGTGTGGGGTTAAATGCGCTTCTCTTCAAGCTTGTCTTGCTGATGTTGTGGTTAAAAACAAAGGTGGGGGGAGTTGAATCTCTACATCGGATTGTTGGGCGCCAGAGTAGAATTCTCGTTCATAAAGCAATGGCAAGCTACTGAACGCAACATTGCTAGGAAAATCTACCCAGGTTTGGTTTTGATCACAATGTCTCGCAGATGAGGCAATTTTATTGTACCCAAAAGACCGAAAGTTAAAAGTGTCTCAAACTGTGACTATGTTGGCTCCAGTGACTATCTTGGCTCCAGTGACTATCTTGGCTAAAGTGACTATCTTGGCTCCAGTGACTATCTGTGGTTTCAATGACTATCTTGGCTCCAGTGATTATCTTGGCTCCAGTGACTATATCGGCTCAAGTGACTATCTTGGATCTAGTGACTATGTTGGCTCCAGTGACTATCTTGGATCTAGTCACTATGTTGGCTCCGTTGACTATCTTGGCTCCAGTGACTATCTTGGCTCCAGTTACTATCTTGGCTCCAGTGACTATCTTGGCTCCAGTGACTATATTGGCTCCAGTGACTATCTTTAGTTTCAGTGACTATATTGGCTCCAGTGACTATCTTGGCACCAGTGACTATCTTGGCTCCAGTGACTATCTTGGCTCCAGTGACTGCCTTGGCTCCAGTGACTATCTTTA